>ML314939.1:41735-124598 GCA_005239505.1 Nicotiana paniculata
GGGGAGGGAGTTAGTTAAGAAAGAATTGATCCATACTTGTAAGGTTTTGGCATCACTTGGAAAACCAGAAATTATCAACTGCCTTATTATCTTTGAACATAGAAACCATCTCTCGCATGTAAGGTAGAGATCATCATGATTCAACTCAGCAGCATTCCCACCAAAAGTTTGAGCAAGAGCTGCAAAGCCATGGAGTATTGTCTGCACATCAGTCTGCCAAAGATGCCAACTGTAATCGAAGAACTGGGAGGATATCTGTTAAAAGAACACAAATTAACAAGTGAGACGCCTCAGCAAGTGCAATCCTTCATATTAAAGTTTATGACCACAATCCACAGCAGACTCAAAGAGCCAAAAGTATGTGATGACCAAAAATTATTAGGGAAATGGTGGACAAGATAGTTTACTTCGATACACAACTAAGCTGTCACCTAATGACCAATAAGTGAAATGAGAAAGAGATTTCAAATGAGCAGTCAGCAAAATAAAGCAGAAAGTGATGGGGCAGATGAAGAAAAGGAAGAAGAGGAGAATACGCCAAATTATGATTCACATGGACAAAGAGTAGGCACTCTAACACCTTGGGGTAAAATTATATGATGACCTCAGGATGCCAATGCAACAATACTAGCTGATGATAGATGTAAAGTACAAACATCTACAAGTAAAAAGCATGTGTGTGCATGTCGTCAAGCTAACTTTACGCTATATTATTTATAAACAAGGTGGAAAGGTTCTATAAAATAGATAGTGGAAAGGCTCTATAAAATAGATAGCAGCAAGCGCGCCATGTCATATTTGAGGTATTACCTACAATTCAGCTATTGAACCCAAAAGTTGACAACACAAGACTCTCAAAACTCAAAGAAAGAAAAACTAGCTAGATGGAGATAGATTTCTCAGTGTTCTCTTCACAAATGAGGACTAAATGTCTTAGTTATAAGTCTAATACTTAATGCAACTTTGAGGAGATATAGATGCACTGCCAAACCTTTTAACTTTTCAGAAAATCACTTGGTCCTCAAAGATATAAAGAGTGTGCAGGAAGAATAAGAAGAAGACAAATGACAGCACCTCAGCAAACGTCCTTTGGTCTGATGTAAGCCGCTTTGTAGACAACTCCTTCAAGGTTCTGTAAAGAATCATGAATATTCTATGCGAAGTAAGAATATTGGCTGATTGAAGCTGTTGTGCTAAAAAGGAAAAGAGATCTGGCCTGTACAAGAATTCAAAAATCAAAGATAAGTGCATAGATAAGATGGAAAATACCAGAAAGGTAATTAGACAATAAAATTTCATTATAACTATCAGAACACAACCAACCAAAGCATATAGAAGCAAGACCATTAAGGACCGGGGGAGATATTAGGGATTATGGCAATCCACATTATTGCCAGTATAACCACCTAGAACAACAGCACTATCTTCTTGACCACCAAGACTGAATCAGGATAGTACTAGAGAACGAGGCATGATATAGGGCTCAAGGTGGAATGCTATAGTTCTAATATGCAACAATCAGCTATTTTTAATACTCCTGGGGGTTTTGAACACCTGATTTGATTCGAATGCAATTGACAATGCTCTTTCCGCTTGACTTGACTGGTTAATATTTGACAGCTGATAAATAAGCTATAACAAGAAAAGGTATGTTTGTGAAATTGGCAGTAAAAGGAAAAAAAGAAACAAGGACCTCTACAGAACCAAACTTGTTAATTGAGTAAAAATGAATTGAGTCTAAATTTGTAATAGTTTATAAGGATCATATAAAGGGATAATAACTTCAAAGGCCCAGTCTATCTCCATAATGCCTTCATTTGTTTTTTCTTTAGTGAGTAACTGTCAATTGATTAACATGTCATCAAGAAGAAAGAAATTAGAACCCTACGGTGCAGCAAAGATCTATATCCTTCAAAAAGAAGCTAATATCAAAAAGGAAGCTCTAGCAGATAATCTCTTTATGTTGGATAACTTTTGAAAAAGGAACAAAATAAGTGCTGTCGTAACCAAAACACTGTTAAAGGACAATTCTTCACCTTGACACGCTCTTCAATTTCATAAAAATCAAATGTATCGAAACAAGAATTATGGTAATTAGGATGGATAATTCACATAAATGTAAAAGCTGGTAGAAACTTAGTTTCCTTCAGAACCAACACAAACAAAAACCAGCAGTGGTTTAGTTTTGCTTTATGACATAAAAATATTCATCTTTGTGGTCAAGGAAAAGAAATCAGGTAACTACAGTAGTACAGTTGAGAGGCCAAAACCATTAACTTCTCTAGGGCCTCTTGGATGCGACTCCAATCACTCTTTAACTCTATCAACTAAAGCTATATAAATTTGGATTTGCACTTAAACCAAAAATTATCCCAATAAAATTGAAAGCATGAGATTTTTGGCTGAAATACATGGTACAGAATCACCATTCTGTGAAAATTTGAGACAGCTCTGGCAATATAACCAAGCGATTCTCAATTCTGGTCGATAGGTTGGGGTATGGGCCAAATGATACGTCCATCAGATGAATTACATGTGAACTACCAATTAAAAAAAACTGATTATGTTAAGAGTGGACAAGCAAAGGAATCCTTTCACTAGAATAATTCAAATCTTCAGAACGAGCATAAAGAGGCTGCGTCTACCCAGACAAAAGGAAGTTAATTACCGATATATCCCTCTGAAGCCAGCCCTTTGGACCAATCGCAGCCTTCGAAAACTCGGGTATGATGGGCTCTCCCCTCTACCCTTCTCTATTTAAATACCAGAGTTAATTCGCTTGGTGTAGGGCTCGAACCTTTAACCTAAGACACAAGTCCTTCAATCTTTGCCAATTGAGCTATAACCCCTGGGCGCCAAAAGGGCCTTGTAATTGTCAATTAGGGTTTAACTCTTTGACATCTAAAATGTGAACCACAACATCTTGTGATTTCATATTTCTTTCTATAACCTCTTTATGTTCAAAAAGAATCTAAGAAGTCAAGAAAATAATCATAAAAGACAAAAGAATAGAATAGTTCTTCCTCAATAATTTATCGTAGTTGAATCATTATGAAAAAATTACCATTCTTTGGGGTAGTCAATCCGAGCAATCTTTGAGATGATCACAGACAACGTAAGGGCAATCTGCATCATGCAATCATGCACCCAGTTGAGAAATCAGGCAAGCACCAATGACAATATTATGCAGATATCTAAGTGGTGATAGCAGTTGAAGCAACCAATGTCAACAACAGGAATGAACAAATTTTAGTGCAAAGAGAGCTCCAGCTAACTGTGTACTCGTTAAGAAACCAAACAAAGTAAAGCAGCATCACCTGGTAATTCTCTTCCCCCAAGTGTGACAACAGCTTTTGTCTTAAATGTAGTTTCTCCTCGCTGCTAATTCCCCTGCCAAGATGTTTCAGAAAGAAGCAAATAGTCATTTACAGCAGTAATACAAATAAAAAACATGCGGGGAGGAGAAATCACAACATATGGAACATAAAAGGCAAATCACCCAAAATAAAAATAAAAAGATGCTTGGAGTGTGCTAGAGTCCTGGGAAGAACGAGCAATCTGACAATTCAATCCACATTCATATGTAGCATCAACCGACAAATTGGATAATAACCTACCTAATTGCAGGCGATCACTAAAATTTTCCATCATTATATTGACAGTAACATCCAACTTTCCCACATAGTGACTTCTTATCCCACATATAGAGTTCTTTAGCATTTGTAACTATACTTCCATAATTTTATTTTAGCACAGAATATCATCTATATATATATATACACACACACACACATAGAGAGAGAGAGAGAGAGGAAAAGTACATAGTTTGATTTGATAACCCAAATAACACAATCAATTTGTCTTTTGACAAGTTCCAAACTAATATTACCTTGTTAGCTGTAAATGAGTAATTTCTTTATGTAAATATCTTGGAAATACATTTTATAAGTTTAATTGCATTCAGAATGGTTCCATCACAGGAAAAATAACAACAGCTCAACAATACGATCTGATCATTTCCTTTGAATGATTACTTCATTTTAGACAATGAAGCAGTTAAGTATGCTAATAACTGATACTCATCAACCCCAATTTACTGCCCGTTACCCGAAAGTCCCAATATATGGGGGTCCATTTCCTTTAACGAATAATTATTCAGTAAAACATAACTTAAGGCATCATCTAGAATAGCTAGTTAGGAAAAAAAAAGGGAATTTCTGCAGCATATAAGACAAAATTTTCAAAGGACGTGATCACTTTGGGATATAAGGAGTACGACAATTCCCACCATTCCTAAATCCTAGTGGAGGCTGAAAACACAAGGTCATTTTTCCCATCTACCTAAGCCTTGGTTGGCAAGTTACCCGGTAATTGTGCTGGTGGACGTAGCAAGTACACAGTGGAATAGTCGAGATGCGCAAGTTGTCCTATGCACCACCATCATCAGAGATAATAATAAGAAGAAGAATTATTATTATTATTATTATTCCCGGCATTCCTGCCACTCTTTTCATTTCCATCCCTAAATTTCCAGAATTTGAGAACTAGCTATATCTGCTAAGCAATTTCAAAGGATTTTTCTGTACAATTTGGGGAATAGACTAACTTATCTTACACACACACATAATAAACATAAATGCATATGTATACTAGTAACAAACTCAAAGCAAGGCGAAATACTCACGAGGAATCGCGCCTGCTCCTCCAATACCGACTAATGCTATTTTTGAAGTAGACGGATGCCATTAATCGAACATCCACTTGAGACACTAAGTCCTTAGCAGTAATCACTTCCTACATACAAATTGGCAACAAAACATCACCATTTCCACAAGTTTATCATTCAATGTACGTACTTCAAAAACCCTAAACAACAAAATCGAATGCAAAAAAAGAAAAGGTTTACCATGAGACAAGAACAAAAACCAGGGCGGTTTTCTGATTGAGCTAGGGCAGTTTCAGCTGGTTTACGCACGCTTTGTTCGCTACTGAGTGAATTTGTCAGCAACGAATACATCGCCGGTAAGTCGGAGGCTGATAGAGCCATGGCGTTAAGGAGTTGAAGGTTCGGTTGTGTTCCGGCGTTGAGTTGATACTGAGTCGAATCGTAGAATGGAAAAATGCGAAGAGTTTGGGGATTCAGCGGAGGGTTTTGTATGGAAATGACAATGGATTATCGATCTGATAGGAACAAAAATGGAATGAATGAAGGAGAAAAGAAAAATGTTGTTCTGCCCTCAGCAAAGGGCCTGCTCACGTTTTGAAGAGTATATCCACGTACTTATTGCATATGGTGCGACTTAAATGGAATTTCTCATAACCGGACAAGTAATAATTAGGAATGGCAATGGGCCCGGGTGGGGTGGGGTGGGGCGGGGCGGGGCCGGGCCCAAAACCCGCAAAATTTTAACCCGTCCCGTCTCGTCCCGCATAACAATTTTTTCTATTTTCAACTCACCCTGTACCGTCTCACAAAGACCTGCCCCGCCTCGTTTTTTTTTTTTGTTATTTTTGCTGAAAAAGCACAAGTTTAATATATTAATTTTTCAAATTTCTTAAATCCCTCATATCCAACTATTATATTCTTATTTTCAGAAATTATAATAGGAAATATAACTTAATTGAAATGCGTAAAAGCTAGAAAATAAACGTGTTGAAAAGCGCAACATCAACATATTGTATACCTAAATTTATCGTATTAACTTGTACTTGTTAAATTTCCGCTTAACAAATATGCACCATAACTTTTTATAACTAATTAATAATATATAATATGTAAACTCATATATGTGAAGTGTAAACATATACTTTCTGCTCGATTTTATAGTATTTTCCTTTTCTCCGTTTTCATAGGAATTATCTCCCCTCTTGTAGGTCACCATATGATACCCAAAAACAAAGACAAATGGAAAGTAAAGTTGATTCAAGCACTTATAAATTTAGTGCAAAAAAGTACCAATGTCGCAGAGAATTTTCCTCACTATTTTTTTTTCTTTATTTGTACAGTCCATAGTAATTTCCGGAGTAAACCCGCAAGGAACCGCAATGAAATCCGCAACCGTCCCGCCCAGCATTAGATTTGAAAAATCAATTTCAACCCGTCCTGCCCCGCGTAAGATCAAACTCGCCCTGCCCCGCACCTGCACCGCCTCATTATCATCCCTAGACAAGTTACATTTTAACCAAAGTGTGATGACTCAAAGGGTCATCTTATGATTTTAAGACTCTATTCCGAGCTCGTTAGCCTTAAGAACATTATTTTTATTCACCTCGATTTGTATGCGTAGTCCAGACGTGAATCCGGAAAGCCTTTATGTGAAATATATGAAATAATAATTTTTGAGAGTTAAAATTTTGATTTTTAGTTGATTTTGGTCAACGTTTTGAGGACCCGGACCAGGACCCGTGTTCTGACAGTCCCGAGAGGTACGTAGTAAAATATGGGACTTGGGCGTATGCCAGGCATCGAATTCCGAGGTCCCTAGATCGAGAAATGAACTTTTGATGAAAATTGTTAAACTGAAATTTAAAGGAATTAAAGAAATTGATTAATGTTTGATCTCGTTGGTATCAGGACCATAATTTGGTTCCGGAGCCCGGTATAGGTCTATTATAACATATATGTCATGTCTGTAAAATTTGGTGAAAATCGAAGTTTATTTGACGTGATTCGAACGTCCGGTTGAGAAGATAGTAATTTTGAAGTGTTCTTGAGAAATTCATGAGTTATGGGAACTGGGGGAGGGGAGTCTCGTCTTCTACGCGAACGCGGCCACTGGGTCGCAAACGCGATGGCTTGGGAGGAAATGCCTTTCGCGGACGTGTGGAATGACTCGCGAACGCGAACGCCGATAGGGCCAAAGCATCGCGAACGCGACAGGTCCTTCGCGAACGCGAAGAAGACCTGCCCAGCGATTAAAACGGAACCTAAAAACGGGAATTTGGCCATTCTTTCATATTTTTAAAATCAAGAAGGATTAGAGGTGATTTTCAAGAGACAAATTCTCCCCTAAAGTGTTGGTAAACGATTTATAACTACCTTCTTTCAATTACCCATTGTTTTTCATCAATTTACAACTACAAATCTAGGTTTTCATGGTAGAATTGGGGGTTTGGGTAGAATTAAGGAATTAATTATAATTGAAATTTAGACCTCGAATTGAGGTCGGATTTTGAAACTAATTACATATTCGAGCTCGAGAGTGAACGGGTATACGGATTTTGGTCCGAACCTCGAGTTTGGACCAAGTTGGCCCGGAGTCGATTTTTAACCTTTTTGGAAAAAACTTAGGAAAACTATGATTATGCATTAAAGTTAATTCCTTTAGCAATAATTAATGATATTGAACTAATTATAATTATATGCGAGTGAGTTGGAGGTGAATCCTAAAGGAAAAGTTGTACTTGAGTAGTGAGTGGCATGCGAAATCGAAGTAAGTGTTGTGCCTAACCTTAGCTTGAGGGAATAAGTATTGTGTGATTACTTGCTACGTGTTTTCTTGTTGAAAGCGATGTATAGGTTAGGTGACGAGTACCTATACGTTGTAGTCGAGTCATAACATGCGAGTGAAAGTCAATTCTTGTTATTCTTGTAATCTTAAAGTCTATTATTCATGCTTATAGTTGCTATTGAACTGTTGGCAGAACTGTATCTGGTTCCACCGAGATGGATAAAATTGTGAACATTGATTCGAGGTTAAGATGTTAAATTGTGAAGGTAATTATGATGAAATACTGATTTTTTGTGAAATTTTCCGTTTATCTGTTGTTAATTGTCATGACCCAAAATTCATTAAGGTCGTGATGGCACCGGACCCCACTGTCAGGCAAGCCAACACTTAATAAATAAGTAAAATCTTTATTTTAAAATTCTCGAAGTCATTCCTTTTTCATTTTTCTTAAATAGTAATTGGTGAACTTCCACTGAGTAAACAATAAAATCTTTAGCAAGTAAAATAGTGAATCAATCTCATAATTATCCCAGAACCCGGTGTCACAAGTGCATGAGCAAATTTTCTAGGAATTATACATGTATTACAATACTTGTCCGGAATACAAACTGGACAAGGAAGGTAAATTAAAATATAATACATCTGAGGAAGACTCTGCCGGCTGCGGGTCGTCTCCGGAAGGTGCAGCTCGTCTAAGTCTCCATGTCAACCACATCACTGTGTCAAGCAGGGCCACTAGCTGAGAATGTACCTGTGCAATAAAAATGCACAGCAAGTGTAGCATGAGTACAGAAACAACGTGTACTCAGTAAGTATCCCGCCTAACCTCGAAGAGGTAGTAATAAGAGGCCGACTTTGACACTTACTAGAGGTCGAATTGATATAATCAAGTGTGATACTAAGCATGAATATCGTAGGCAATTTAACAAGTAGCAACAGAAATAACAACTTCTTCCACATTTAATATTCTTTAATCCTTGTCATTTCAGTTGACAATTTAAAATCTCCCGGCCAATAATCAGGTAAAAGTCACAGCAAATACGCAATAAATATTATGCGCAAGCAATGCCGAGGGTCGAACGGTCCGAACCAACATAAATATAAATTATGCATTGCCGAAAGGTCGAACGGCTCGAATCATAGATTCATCTATTAACCCGCCATGGCATATGGCCCGCTGCCATGAGAGTAGTGGAAGAAATCACCCTGCTCGCGTTATATAAATTGTGAAGCAGTCACGCACAGTCATGCACATTCAAACAATCCACCCCAACTACATCGGGAAAACAAATACTCAAATAAATGACAAATTTCTCTTTTAAAGGTCACAAAAATAGTATTTAAATCTTTTCCAGAAATCCATTTTTTTTACCAAGTGCGGTAAGGTTTAAACACTTTATTTTCATCAATAAGATTACAAATACGGCAAATAAAACATGTTTTTGAGTCATAGACTACCCAGATACAAACATAATAGTAGCTACACACGGACTCTAGTCACCTCATGCATACGTAGCCCCCATAAATAGTAGCACATATTCGTTTAGTTCACCTATGGGGACAATTCCCCCTCACAAGGTTAGAAAGAAGACTTACCTCACTCTGAAGGTTCATAACTGGCCTCCAAGCCCCTCCGACGACTCAAATTGATGCACAACGCCCCAAAACTATCTAAATAACGGGCAAACCAATAAAAATATACTCTAATATTTGTAACAATTTAATTTATATAAATTCTCAATTCCGGTCGAAAAGTTGACAATATCGCCCTCGGGCCCACGTGCCCAGATTCCTAAATTTCTTGAAGATAAATTCTACACATAACCTTACTAACTCAAATGTATAATTTACTCTAATTTTCATGCTCAAATTCGTGGTCAAAATCCAAGAATACACATTCTAGGTCTTTGTTCAAAAATCCCAAATTTCTACTAATTTCATGCTTTAATCCATATCTAATTCATGTATTTAACTCAAAGATGGGAAGAAATCACTTACCTAAAGTCGCCTGATGAAGATCCTCCCTTGAAGCTCCCCAAAATCGCCACACCAAATGAAAATGGGAGAAGAATGGCCAAAATCTCGATTTTAAAGTATACACTGCCCAGGCCCGATTTCCGCACCTGTGGCCTCCAACCTCGCACCTGCGGATTCCTCCTCCCCAGCCGGGCTCCGCACTTGCGCTCCCTCTTCCGCATCTGCGTTTCCGCATGTGCAAAAATAACCTCGCACCTGCGCCCCCCAGCCAAGCCAGCCTAACCTCGCACCTGTGACGCCAATCTGGTACCTGCGGCCCTTGTCGCGCAGGTGCGGTCACACCAGACACCAGCAACCTTAGCTCTTCCTCAACTCCAAATTTGGTCCGTTAACCACCCGGAATCCACCCGAGGCCCCCGGGACCCCGTCCAATCACACCAACCTGTTCCAAAACATAATGTGGACCTGCTCGAGGCCTCAAATCGCATCAAATAACATCAAAATAATGGGTCGCAACACAATTCAATCCTTATGAACTTTGAAATTTCCAACTTCTACATTCGATGCCGAAACCTATCAAATCGCGTCCGATTGACCCCAAATTTTTTGCACGCAAGTCACATTCAACATTACGGACCTGCACCAACTTTCGAAATCGCATTCCGACCCCGATATCAAAATTCCTCCTTCCCGTTGGATTTCTCAAAAACCTTCAAATTTCTATCTTTAGCCAAATGACTTCAAAATAACCTACGGACCTCCGAACTCACTTCCGATCGTGCTCCGAAATACGGAATCACTATACGGAGCTATTCCCAGACTCGGAATCCCAAACGGACATCAATATCACTGAAATGCACTTCAACCGAGACTTATGAAATTTCTTCTAAAATGTTGACTTCTACAATATGCGCTGAAACGCTCCCGAGTCATCCAAAACCCGATCCGAACATAAGCCCAAGTCCGAAATCATCATACGAACCTGCTGGAACCTTCAAAATTCTTGATTCTGAGGTCGTTTACTCAAAAATCCAATCTTAGTCGATTCTTCCAACTTAAGTCTTCTGAAATGAGAATTTTCTTTCCAAATTTACGCTAAATTCCCGAAATTCAATTTCGACCACACCTACAAATCATAATACCTGAAATGAAGCTGCCTATGGCCTCAATCCGCTGAACGACGCGCTAGAGATCAAAACGACCGGTCGGGTCATTACATTCTCTCCCGCTTAAACATATGTTCGTCCTCAAACGTGCTAACAACTGCTCTGGAGTTATCTGAAATCACTGTTTAATGCCTCGTGCACTTACTCGTGCTACCACCAATCGATTCAGTAAATTATCTCGGTCCAATCCGAAGATATCCTCTTTCATCCATACAATAAGCTCAAGACCCAGTTCCAACACCTGAAATTCTCTGCCAGGTATGTTTCCAATATATGAACACCGTATTAACTGCCACACGATGTACCAGAACATAACTGTTGTAATGACCCGGTCAGTCGTTACGTAGAACCTGCATTATAATTACTGTTATTGCCTTGTCATAGGTTGGTATTACTGTTGTTGATGTGTTAGAGTTGGTAGGCTCGGAATCGAAATGGTTGTAGTGAGAATTTAGTCACTTAGTCTTTAGAAATAGCCTTATAGTTGGAAAAGTCAACTGAGAGTTAACTTATTGGTAAACGACCTCGGAATACGGATTTTATGGTTCAGATAGCTTCGTTAGGTGATTTGGGACTTAGGAGTGTGTTCAGAATATTTTTGTGATGTCCAGGTGTAGAATTAGGATTGAATTGGTGAAAGTTAGTTTTTGGTGATTTCCGGGTTGCAGTGGAAAATAGGCTATTGGGGTCGGAATGGAATTCCGGAAGTTGGAACAGATTCGTAATGTCATTTTGGTTATGTCTTCAAAATTCCAGGTCTATCGGAGTTGTTTTGGATAGTTTGTGTAGTATTTTCTCCAATACTTGAATCTTGTTTATGGGAATATTAATATTTAAATTGGATTAAATATCTTGTTTTTCTCATGTATTGAACGATTTTTATTTATAATGAAGCGAGTTATTGTTTCTTTAATTATTCTTGTTCTTTAATGTTTCCAAAGGGTTTAGCTAACCCTAGGACTCGGCCATTTACTTCGAATTAATTTAGGGAAAGGTAATTTGGGGATGGGAAAGATTAATTAAAAAGAACTCGAGCTTTAACCCTTACTTTATAGATTCTACCTAAGGATAGAAATTGAACTACTTGTAGACATATTCGGGTGTGCATAATCTTTTAGTTATTTTAGGGATAATTCAATTAGGAAGTCTTGTTAGTTTTTGGAAGAAGCTAATGTTGAATTATTATTCGAGGCTAATTAACATAAACTCGATCATATTTGTAAATTCGTGGAATACATTTGATTATTACTCGAGTGTAATTCCCTATGCATCAATGCTTGCAGCCATTGATCATTTTATATGCTTACTAGGTTAGTTTATATTTTCGCAATAAGACACAAATATTTTCTCGAAACATTTCTAAGTGTTTGGCTTAGCATGTGTATATATATATATATATATATGTCTTGCTTTTGCTTGTCCCAAATTAAAGCTTTTGTTTGTCCTCAAGAAAATCAAAACCAAATCTTCAATGAGGTTCTACCATTTAAAGCACAAGTAGTATCGCCATCATTCACAAATCACACTCCCCAATTAAGAATCATACTTATGGATTTGGTTGGTACTAATTATTAGGCTCAAGCATGTGAATCTTAACCAAATAACTCCTTCATTTAGAAACAACTTTAAGAAATGCAAAGGAGTTTCAAAATAATCAAGTAACAACAAAAAGCCTCGAAAAGTGACTCAAAAACACTAGTCTAATCCATATGCTCAATTTACTCAATTCATTGCATATCAATGTCACCAATCAATCCTAATCCATGTGCCCTCTCATGAAATAAAGTCCCAAAATCACTGTATTTACAATAATAACACAAGGGACAAATGCACAAACACACTCACTCTCAACAAAGAATTTCAAGTGTTACAAAATATCATGCCATAAGTTTGCCCTTATTTTCATTCACTTCCTATTCAAAAATATTCAGTTGGACGACAAGCAAAAGATATATATATGTGTGTGTGTGTGTGTGTGTGTGTGTGTGTGTGTATTTCTAGATTGGGTTGCACGTCGTAACAGAGAAGACTCATTTTAGTGTGTTGGTTGTTGTTATTGTATCCATGTTGTCTTGATAAGTTGAGTAAAAATGTTATTCCGGGTCCATCTATTATTGTGCTCGGTTTCATTGTACTATGTGGTAATTTGTATCTTTTCGCATATCTGATCTTCCTGCTTATCCTCTGCACAGGTACAAATATAAGTAGGTAGGTATCTTTTAACTTAAACCCCACCACTACTTCAACGAGGTCAGATAAGATACTTACTGCATCTTGCATGCAGCTATTGGAGTTGCGTAGCTATGGAGGGACGAAGCGTGGCATTGAAGACGCCCCATCGTTCCAGATTCTAGCTAACTTCTGTTCATGGTAGTTAGAACTTAAAATTCTGTTTATGTAAACTTCAACCATATATTGTATTTATTCTTCATACCATTTTGTAATTTTAAATCTTAGTGGCTTATGACTTGTACTACCAGTCCCTAGTGAAGTTATATAAATTTCAGTTATTTCAGTAATTGGCTTCACATTTATTCTAGTAGAATTGTTTACCCTGAAATTCGAGTAACAATTAATCTTATACTCTGGTTTTAAGGATACATGATTTAATCCAATACCAATTGAAAAATAATAAAATAAATAGATAAACTGAATAGTAAAATAAATCAAATCAGTATTCTAGCACTTCGACCTCGATCCGAGATTGTCCCGAGGTTGGGTAACAAGGACAGTAAATAATGAAATAAACAGTGATGAACATCAATGAAAAATGAGTGAAATAGAGAATACTGTATGTGTGTGTTCTTTATTAGTGAATGATGATACCTCTTTATTTAATAGACGAATCCTAAATAAGGTACAATTCTAACAATGGAAGTAAATCTGTCACGCCCCCAAATCCAAGCAAGTCGTGATGACGCCTATCTTAGAACTAGGCCAGCCAAAACCCAAACTCGAATAATAATAAGCTTCCATTTACATCTTTACTATACTGATTACCCATAAAAGTTTCCTTTAAACATTTATAAAATAGATAAATCTATACTGAACATTTAAATACAACCCCTGAGAACCCGGAGTCACTGGTCATGAGCATCTACATAAAATATAAAACTTAACAAAAATAAATTCTATAATATTAAGCAGGAGAGGGAGCAGGACTGCGGACGCATGCAACTACCTCGCAAACCTCCGAGAATCTCTGGAACAGATAGAAAGCTCACTCTGCCCTAACACCTGAATCTGCACACAAGGTGCAGGGAGTAATGTGAGTACGCCAACTCAGTAGTAATGAAAATAAATCAAGTCTGAGAAGCAAGAAACACATAAAATCAATGTCATCAAATCACAAGAGGCACAACCTTTCTTTCCAACAATATAACATAGATATGTGAAATCATCATGTCTTAAAATCATCTTTAGAAAAATCCTTTAAAGAATACATATGTTTAACAACTTCAAACCGAAAGATTTTGTATGCGAATGAAAGTAATAAAATCATAAGTAGCCCCTCAGGCAAAAACATGTATCATAATCAGCCCCTTGGGCATGCCTCACAGTCACTCAACACCTCACCAACACTCAGCACCTCACAGTCACTCATGCCTCCCAATCACTCGTCACTCGGCCTCCCAATCACTCGTCAATCGGCACTCAGTGCGCTCACTGGGGGTGTGTACAAACTCCGGAGGGGCTCCTTCAGCCCAAGCGCTAATATCACTCAGCACCTCACCATCACTCTTGGCCCTCGTCCACACTCAGCAGAACCACTCAAAAGGCCCCTCGGGCGAATCAGTAAAACAGTGTACTCGACCCAAAACATCATTTTAAATCTCAAAGTGGTGTAAATCATGTTGAGTTCGAAAACAGTATGCACAATGCAGCTGAGTGAAATCATCAATACATAGTGAGAAAAACAGCAGTAAAAAGCCCCCAAGGGGTCTAAACAGATCGGCACGAGGCTCCAAACACGGCTTATAGCCCAAATATTTCACAAATCTCTAGAACATAATTTAACATAAGGCTTTGAGTAAATATGCAACTCATTAGTTGTCACGGAGAGGACCTAGTCCAATCCAAAAATCAGTATGCGCCACATACTCGTCATCCGACATGTGCAGCATTCCAAAATCAGTGAGAAAATATGCAGTCCGGGGTTCCATACCCTCAGAACAAGATTTATAACCATTACTTACCTCTACCGGGCCACAACACTAGTCCGCTATGCTATTGCCCCTCAAATTGGCTCCCGATTGCTCCAAATCTAGTCAAAACCAGTTCAACATCATCAACATATACTCAAGGCACACAACCCAATCGAAAACTATCAAATTATACAAGACTCTCGAAATTTGGCCAAACCCGAGCCCCGGGCCCACATCCCGAAATCCGATAAAATTTACATCACAAGAACCCTTATCCTCCCACGAGACCGTACATACCAAGAACATCAAAATCGGACCACAATTGCCCACTAAAATTGCCAAAAGAAATTCCCAACTCTTTCCTCCCATTTTCCAACTTTTCTTACTTTAATCCTTCAAATACAAACCTAATCCGAATTAAAATAGTATAGAAACGATGATAATAACCCGAGAACTAACCTTCACTGAAGAATCACGAATCCCCTCTCCAATCCTTCAATGGAGCTCCTCCCGCATGCAAAAATGGTGAAATGAAATGAATTTCACGGATGCCTCTTATATACTGTTTCTACAGCATTTCCGCACCTGCGGACACTTAGTCGCACCTGCGGACCCGCACCTGCAGTCCCAGGTGCGCACCTGCGGAATCCCACTTAACGAAAAAAACTCGCACCTGCGGCCCAAACTTTCCTGCGAAAAAATCCCCTTCCTAGCCTTTTTTGCACCTGCGCACTGCCAATCGCACCTGCAGCTACCCATCCGCAGGTGCGGCCAACACCAGAAAATCACACCAGCAGCTATTTCTGCAAATTTTCCAAGTTCAAAACCCCGCCAACCATCCGAAATCAATATCGAGCCCCTCGGGGCCCCAACCAAACATACCAACACACCCCATTGCATTATTCCAACTTAGTCGAGCCTTCGAAACACCAAAAACAACAAGAAAACACCAAAATTACATCAACTTCAAGCCTATGAACTTTGAAACTTCCAAATTTTGCCAACTATGCCGAAACCAACCAAATCATCTCCGATTGACCTGAAATTTCGTAGACATATCCAAAAGAACATTACGAACCTGTTCCAACTTCCGGAATATAATTCCGACCCTGATATCCTATTTTCCATTGCCGATCGGAAATCGCCAGAAACTAACTTTCGTCAATTCAAGCCTAATTCTACACCGGACATCCAAACTTCATTTCGAACACACTCCTAAGTCCCAAATCACCTAACAAAGCTATCCGAGCCATAAAATCCGCATTCCGAGGTCGTTCATCAATAAGTCAACTCTCAGTTGACTTTCTCAACTATTAAGCTACCTTGAGGGACCAAATGCCTCAATTCTCATCATGACCACTCTGAACCCGAACCAACCGACCCAACACACATAAATGAAGCTGAACCACGTAAAATGAAGCAGAAACGGGGGAAACAGGGCTAAACTCTCGGAACAACCGGCTGGGTTGTTACAAAATCCCACGATTGGCATCAATAACCGCTTGATTTGATCTGTTCCGGGATCTTCACCATGATCTTCGCCCGGTTGCTAATATCTCGCTATTTTTATTATGAATTAATCGAAGTCAGTCATGCTTGGTCCCGATCTTCAGCAAACACTTTGATCTCCATGCTCCATATTCTATCTTCGAGCTCGAGCTTGGTCCGTTATGAGCTCACCCTCGAGGCAGCTCCCATGACTATGAAATAGTATATGCACCATTTCAACCGTATACAGATAGTACCTATGTTTCTTAGAATAAAATGATAAGAAATAATTTGAGCCTTGATTCTCTGAGACCTCGATCATGACGTCAACCTTGTGACGTTACCGACAATAGTGATTGAAGTATCTCGTCTGCACAGTTCCCAAGGCCATTAATTAAGGCCAGTTGATGATCGGCCACTAGTGCTTTCAAACCATCGAAATGGCTATTATAAATAGATCAACTTCATAATCTTTTCAAACTTTACTTTCAAAACTTTCTCCAAATCTCTAATAGTTCTTCGACTCTCTTCAAGTTCATCTTCTTTGCCAGTTTACGTTTACCAAAACACCAATTTCGCCTTCTTCTTCCTTAAACTTCATATATCAATGGCTAAAGCATCAAAGAATGTCCCCCAAAAATAAAAGGCCTCCTCATCACGGTCAGCCTGTGACAAAATACCGGTGGCGGCACACATTGAAGAGTGTATTCCTGGGCCATGCGAACTTACCTCTGACTTCAAAGTTAAAAAAACCTCTTCAGTTCCTGGCCGATACGAGCCCATGTCCAGATATATGTGTTTGATATCCGAAGCTGATCTTGAGCAAGTGAAACTACATTGCCAATGAGAGAATTTGGAAATGGTGATTACTACCCCTGAGGAGGACATTACCACTCATGTTGTAACGACCCGACCGGTCGTTTTGAGATTTAGCACGTCGTTCATCAGTTGGGAGTCATGAACAACTTCATTCGGGTATTGTGACTTGTGTGTATGGTCAGAGTTGAAATTCAGGAGGTTCGGAGTTAAATTGAAAGAAAAATTCTCATTTCAGAAGCCTTAAGTTGAAGAAATTGAGTAAGACTGGAATTTTGAGTAAATGACCTCGGAATCAGGATCCGAAGGTTCCAGCAGGTTCGTATGATGATTTCGGACTTGGGCGTATGTCCGAATCGGGATTTGGATAACCCGAGAGCGTTTCAGTGTATATTGTGGAAGTAAGCATTTTTGGAAAAATTTCCTAAGTTTGGCTTGAAGTGCATTTCAATGATATTGATGTCTGTTTGGGATTTCAAGTCTGAGAATAGCTTCGTATGGTGATTCTGGAGTTGGGAGCACGGTCGGAAGTGAATTCGATGTCCGGAGGTCATTTTGAAGTCATTTGGCTAAAGATAGAAATTTGAAGGTTTTTGAGAAGTTTGACCGAGAGTTTGACTTTTTGATATCGGGGTCGGGTTCTAATTTCAAAAGTTGGAGCAGGTCCGTAATGTCAAATATGACTTGTGTGCAAAATTTGGGGTCAATCGGACGTGATTTGATAGGTTTCGGCATCGAATGTGAAAGTTAGAAATTTCAAAGTTCATAAAGTTGAATTCTTGGACGATTCGTGTTTTCGGCGTTGTTGATGTGATTTGAGGCCTCGACTAAGTCCGTGTTATGTTTCCAGACTAGTTGGTACGTTCGGGCGGGATCCCGAGGGGCTCGGGTGAGTTTCGGACCATTTCTAGGCCATTTATAACTGCTGGTTTTTTGCTACAACTATGTTCTACGCGATCGCGGGGAATTGGTCGCGATCGCGGTGAGTAAAATGTGAGAAATGGGCCAGTGAATCGCGATCGCGGAAAGCCTTTCGCGATCGCGTAGGGTAAATATTCTGCTGCACTGACTCGACATCGGAGGCTCATATCTCACAATCTATAAGATATTTTGAGAATATGTAAAAATAAAAGTTGTAGCCCTTTATATCTAGTTTCTATAAAAGCAAACCATTCATGATTTATATTTGTATACAAATAGATATGGCTGTTATACTACATGGTGTCTGGGAAGATGAAGAAGAAAGTTGTGTTGCACATGGACTGACTTTTCCAGATTATATCTAGAAATCTATAAGGAACTGGGAGATGAATAACACATAAAAGTTGTATATCTTTGAGTCTAGTTTTCATAACACTTAACCATTTGTCATTTGGAGTTGTTTGCAAAAAGTTATGGCTATTCTACTGGAGGTTGTCCGGGCAGGCTGGGCGATTGTTCTCCGCGATTGCGAAGAGCAAAATTTTGGGCTGGAAAATTGTTCTCCGCGATCGCGATGAGTATATACCTGGGCAGAATGATATTTTAGCGGGTTTTAGCTCATTTTTTTTTCATTTCTTCACTTGGTTGGGGCGATTTTGGAGGATTTCAAAGGGTGATTTTCATCAAGCATCAAGAGGTAAGTGGTTCCCTCTCATTTCCAAGTTAATTCAAGGTTTATACATGAGATTAAACATGAAAATTGTGGAAAAATTAGTATTTTGAAGGAAACCTAGAATTTGGTAAATTTGATTTTTAGCAACGAATTGAGCATGAATATTTGAGAAAACTATATATTTGAGCTAGTAAGGCTACGGGTAACCTATTCCTCCAAGAATTTTTGAAAACCGAACGCGTGGGCCCGGGGTCGAAATTTCAAGAGTCGTCAAGAATGTTAAATTTTAGGAATTCTTGCTAATTCCTCTTCTTGAACCTTAAATTGATTCAATTACATCATGTTTGGCTAGTTGTGAGCCGTCAGGAGTAGTTTCGGAGTTCGGGTGCTTCTTTTGATCCGGTCCTTGGTCCGATGAGTGCTTTTATCGAGGTGAGTCTCCTTTATAACCTCGTGAGAGGGAAATTGTCCCTCTAGGTAACCTTGATTGCTAGGTGATCTTGTTTGGGGGCTACGTACGCACTTAGTGACGAGAGTCCGTACGTAGTGGCTATTACTGTTTCGTCCGGGTAGTTAGGACACATCATGTTCATTGTTTTTTTTTCCTGTTGTAGCCTAAATATGACTTGTATTCTTGTGTAATTGGTATTGTTGTCTTTGAACATTGTGACACTTTATTGTTGTCTTTGAACATTGTGATTCTTGGCTTGATTTAAGTGTGATAAGAGTAATCACGAGATGGGATCGGGTCGTGCGCCACAACAGAGTGATGATTTACTATATTGTGGGATCGGGTCGTACGCCACGGCACAGTGATGATTGATTATATTATGGGATCGGGCCGTACGCCACGGCGAGATTGAGATTACATGATGGTATCGGGCCATACGCCACGACGAGATTGAGATTACAGGATGGGATCGGGCCGTACGCCACGGCGAGATTGAGATTTCAGGATGGGATCGGGCTGTACGCCACGACGAGATTGAGATTACAGGATGGTATCGGGCCGTACGCCAAGGTGAGATTGACAGGATGTGATAGGGCCGTATGCCACGACGAGATTGAGATTTCAGGATGGGATCAGGCCGTACGCCACGACGAGATTTAGATTATAGGATGGGATCGGGTTGTACGCCACGGCGAGATTGAGACTACAGGATGGGATCGGGCCGTACGCCACAGCAAGGTTGAGACTACAGGATGTGATCAGGCCGTACGCCACAACGGGTACCAATCTTGGTGGATTTTGGATTGTCATTTGATGCCTAATATCGATGTACTTGATTATTTATTTTACATGCCTACTGTTTTCCTTACATCTTGCTTACTTTGTTACTGTTGGACCTTAGTGAGTATCGAGTCGACTTCTCGTCACTACTTCTTCGAGATTAGGCGGGATACTTACTGGGTAAATATTTATGTATGTACTCATGCTGCACTTTCTTTTCTTCTGTACTTGACTGTACAGGTCCGGAGATTGGTACGGGCGATCATCAGTCCGGTGCTAGATACTGACCGAGGTTGGTTATACTTCACGGTGAGCTACTCTTCCTGGCGATTCCTGGTAACACCTTGGAGTTTCCTTTTGTTATTTTCCCCGTCTATTTCATTCAGACTATGGGATTGTATATATTTATGTAATCTGGTGTATTCTGATAGTTGCCCGTGACACTCGTGACACTAATTCCTGGCACACACGTGCGTACATTTTGGGCTGCATTTTCATACATATGCTTATATTTTGACTCACGTATCAGATGTCTTATTTTCATGTCACCGGCTAATATCATGTAAATAAATGCTTAAAACTGGTAAAAGTTGGATTAATTAATCACATGGGAAGGGTAACACTAAGTAGAATTTATGTTGGCTTGCCTAACCCTGTTGTTGGGCGCTATCACGACCCGTGTGAGAAATTGGGTCGTGACATATGTGAAAGGGTTCCTAAGTGTATATACTTACCCTTTCAAATTGGGTCCCGTTGATCTCGTCATACTCGACTTTTGTCGCCAGTATCGGGTAACCCTAGGCCAGATTTATCCCTCTTTCTGGCGCATAGTCTTTTTACTCAGATTCTTCACGAGTAAGGTCGAGGGGATGCCTTTCATCCTCGATCATCTCATTAGGCTATATAATCCCCATCTTTATTGAGGCGGGTTTATAAGTCTTCAACGTAAAGCCACGATGGTGTTGTTCTCGAGCATAGACAAGGACAAAGACCGAGGATGGATGGGCCATTTTTTTCGAGTCAGGATCTATAATTAAATCCTCGCCGAGAAGATGGCATTCCCCGAGGAACGGATCATGAAGTGTAAGTAGAACCTCATCGATAACATTTAATTATTTTCTATGCTTCCTTTACCTCTTCTCATCTATGCTCTTTTGTATGGTGCAACTTCCTCTTAGTTCCCTGTCGCAGTCCCGAACCTTGCAGGTTGGGTTCGACAACTAGCCTCAACCTCTACGTATGTTGACTGCGCGTGGCGCGGTTTGGCCAAGGGTCGATGAGAGGCCAAAAATCATGGTAAGTTCCTCTATCTGTGTTTGATGTTTTATTTGTGAAATACTTCTTTTAACTAGGTTCCTTCACATATAGGTCTCGAGGATAATGTTGTCATGAGGCCGCCTCCACCCGGGGAAGAGGAGGTCCCAAAGCCGACAAAAAAAAATGGGAAAGGGCCTAGCCTCTAGATACTCTGGAGCCCAGGAAAAGAAGGGTTTTAAAATTGAAGACTGATCCTACAGTCTTATCTGCCGATGTAGTCCAACAACTTCGAGAGCAGGACGAGGATGGAGAGGATTCTGACTGCCTGTTGGTTGCTCAAAAAGGAGGAAGCACTGAAGCTTTGAAGACTGCTGAGCCGGTGGCGGTCGAGGAGGTTCATTTTCAGATCGAATAAATCACAGAGGAAGGTCCAACTAGAGTCCCCGAGTCATCAGGTGTTGATAACGCCTCCCGCCGTGATGAACATATTGCGGGTGTGCCCGAAATGTCTAGTTCTAAGGCCCTTCAAAAAGAAGAGAATACCCCAAGTGACTCGCTTGGGGAAATTAACATAGATGAATCGCCTCCCGGCCTCATTTTCTCTGAGGGGTAGTTTCGGGATCCCCGATCCATGGGGACCCCCGATGTAGAGACGCCCCTGAAGGAGATGATATATTCCATGACTGTTCGTGGGGCTCGATGATGTTCCCGACCTGGATGCATCATTAGTTTTTCATGAGGCTCAGCAACTTCTGAACCAAGTAAGTTTTAGCCCATGTTATTATATTTGTGTTGGTTCTTATCTCTCTAAGTCTGAATTCCTTCTTTTCTATATAGGCTTCGACGCTCAATCGAGAGGCGTCTTCCAAATATCGGGCTGAGCTGACCCGATGTGAGGCTGACCTCAAGAGGCTCACGGAGGAGAGAGATCGCCTCAAACTCCTATATGTGCAAAAAGAAGAGGAGATCAGGAGCCTTCGAGCCGAGCTGACAAGAGCTCATCAAGAGCAGACCGAGGTAATCAAACGGGTAATGTAACTTTTGGGAGCTTGTTATGTATTAATCTTGACTTTGGCGACTAACACTTTGATATGACGGGCCCAACAGAAGGCCGATTGGTTATGCATCTTCATGAGGAGACCAAGATAAAGGAGGGAAAGACCTTGGGATGGAAGCAGAACATGGACTGTCTTGCCTCAGAGAAAGATGCAGTTCGGGTGCAGCTGTCTTCCGTTGAGCGTCAACTCTAAAGCCTTAAGGAAGAGAGTTTGGCCGAGCCTAGAAGATGGAGGAGCACGAGGCTAAGTTGGCCGCTGAGCTTGCAAGGGCCAAATCTGAGGCTGAGGCGCTCGTGGCCTCTTATCGATCCGACACTGAAGCTGCTAACACTCGGGCACAGGAGATCTCTGTTGTTGCTGAAGTCAAATTATCGTGTGCTGTCGAGCATGCTAGGAGCCAATCTCAGATAGAAACTCTTGAGGAGGTACATGCTCTTGGCTTCGACCTCTCGACTGATATCGAGACTGCAAAAATTTTGGAGGACGAGGCCGAAGCTTTACTCTCCGATGATGAAGACTCCACGAGTGGATCTGAGAGCGGAGGAGATGAAGATGAAGCTCCCAAAAATGCGGCTCCTAAAGCGGACTAGGCACTTAGGATTTTTCTTCTTCTTTTTGTTTATGGATTTTCTCGTCTTTGTAAATACTTTATATATATGAAGTATTCCTTTTCTTTCCGTTTTTTCTCTAGTTTTGATTTGTGAAAAATTCTGCTTTGTCTTTGCCTTGTGAAATTTCGTTGTTGTAGCCTCTATCATCGATTGAGCACTAGCTCGAACTTTAGAATAGAATAAACCCTTAGGTTTTTTATTTAGGCGGGGGCGAGTCTCTGAGCTCCATAACATCTTCGAGATTTCGATCTCTGATGGTTTAATCGAAGCCATAATTGCATTATTTTTATAGATGAGTTCGAGTAAATTTCTAACTCATGGTAACATATCCTTTAAGGTTTCACATCAAATAATGAGTAAGTTTCGATCTTACAGTAACATACCCCTTAAGGTTTTATATCAAATAGTGATGAATCTCCGAGCTACATTTATGTCAGTTTCATTTGAGCTTGGAACAGTTGAACCTTGTCATGACCCAAATTCCTAGCCTTAGGGATCGTGATGGCGCCTAACACCACACTTGCTACGTAAGCCAATGTTAGAACTTATTTAGTTAATTTCCATCAAAGTCTATTTAATTATTAAAAACAACTCAAAATGAAACTAAACTTACTAATTCCAACGCATAAATTCTGAATAAAATAATAAAGGAATAATTAAGACTAGTCACTAACTAAATATATAACTATAAGACTACCCCAGGGTTCTGTGTCACAATTCACGAACCACTAAGAATATTACAAATAATGGGCTGAAAGAATTAATATATATGTTTTGAATATAATAAAATAATGTCTATAAAGCTAGGAGAAGACTCCAGGAATCTGCGGACGCCAGAAGATCTACCTCGTGTCTCCGAATGATGAGTGCGGATTACTAAGACCTCCTAACGCTAGCGGGTACCTGGATCTGCACAAAAGAGTGCAAAGTGTAGTATCAGTACAATCGACCCCATGTACTGAGCAAATGTCGAGCCTAACCTCGACGAAGTAGTGACAAGGCTAAGGCGGGGCAACGTAATATAACCGGAAATATATATAACAAAACAAGAAAACAATTCTAACAAAACAAGAACAGTGAACTGCAACAATAAATATAATAACTCAGTTGCCTTTTTCATGCGTCAGCTATAACCAAATCTTGACATAAATTTCAAAAAGTTTCTAAAATCTTGACTTTAAAAATGGATGTGAGCACGTGATTTTTTCACCCACCCTACACTCCTACAAAATTCAATAAAATAAATTAATTTTATGAAGTTTGTTGAATTTTAGCATATTTGTGAATTGTTTTTGCATTACATATTCATAATTCGTCCTTTAAAATTATTAAATTGCATAAATAGGTGCGCCATTATTATCGAGAAATTAAAAATATATTATTTATAATTAATTGAATTAAATAACAAATGAATGTCGATTATTGGGTGTAATGTAGTTTTAATAAACTAATTGCTTAGTTGAATCATTTTGTGAAATTAATTCTTTAGAAAATACAAGGATCAAATTGAATGATGTTACTTCAAATCAATTCACTGATTAATCTATAATTAAAAAAAAAGAGTCAGAATTAGTTGTTACATTTTAGTTTAATTAGAGTTAGTATTAGTTAAATTAATGATATTAATTAAGCTAAGATATTTAAAAAAATCGGACCTGGGCCAAGAAGAACCCAGGCCCAAACCTAGTCTCTACTCACACCCCATTACACCCAGCCCACGAAATCCCCTACCCGGCCTGCCCCTAAAACCCATCCAAACGACCCCGTTTAGCCCCTCTAGTCTAAAACTAATTACCCCCTAAGTATATAACTGTTTCAAAGAACCCCCTACCCCCATTCCACCTGAAGTCCTACACCCCTCTCACCCCACCGTCTCTCACCTCTCTCTAAGAGACCAGCCGTCTCCACCGTCCACCACCACAATCCCACCCTTCCTCCGCCGTGCTCCACTGGCCGGAAATCGCCTCCGGTGGCGGAGCTCCACCAATTGATCTCAAATTTTAACCCTATGGCCTTCTTCACCTCCTCAATCACCTCCCGTTGTTAGTTTCCCCAAAAACCCATTCGATTTCCTTCAATTTCAAATATGAAAAACATGAAACCCTAGCTTTCTTCTACAAGATGACTCGAAGACCTCCAATGGCTCACACCTGCATGAGTCGATAGCTCTTGATGAGAGCTATCGATTCATGCTGGTTTGGATCATTTTCAAAACCCCGCCGGAATCCGGCTAAGGTCCGGCGACCTCCATTTTTTCCGTCCAAATGCCGTCAACGGGTATTCTTTCTCCTTTTTACTTTTTTAAGCCTTAATATGACAATAAATCATGTTAAATCACGTTTTTCTTTGTTTAGCTTAGTTTTTCCTTTTTTCTTTTTCTTCTTTTTCTTTTCTCTGTCCTTGTATGTTCCTTGGCAAGAACAATGAGTCCTTCATCAGTGAAATTTGTTGTTTTCATTGCTTTTAGGTTTAATTTCTGTTCTTTTTACTTTTCCATTATCCATGTTTGTTTGCTTTGAGAAGATGAATTCTTTGATATATCTGTAGTTAGTAATAGGAATGTCAACAATTCTGATTGACGCTATTTTTACCTATCATTATGTGTATTGTTCGTTTAAAGTGTTGATTGCTTGGGTATAGATATTGGTATTAATTAATTGCTTAATCCGTTTGAGTATCCTAAAACAGGTTAGTCGGTTAATTATGTTAACACTTAATCCTGAACCAGTATAGAGTCATGGATTGACCTAGATTAATCAAGACTAATTTATTCAATAACAATTTCCTAAAAATAACTTGTTTAACTAGGTTAACCTAGGTTGATTGTCTCTTAAACAATAAACTAAGTCCTAAAATCTATCCAAGATAATTAGTTTAGGATTAATTAACTAAAACAAATCATTTGACCTAGGCTTAATAATTAGTTAAGTCCCTAATTTTAGTAATTAGTTAGACTGAATCGGTTAACCTAGGTTAACTAAATTAACTTAATCAATTAACCTTTAACTAATTAATTCAACCCTGGTTAAGAACAACTAATAGTTAACTAAGGAACATAACTAAGGTTAATAATAACCCAAGTGAGTAACCCTGATTACCTAATGGTAAATTCAGGGACTTCAAGGGGTACAATAGGTAATGTAGACTTAGGAAATCATAATTTTAAGTTAAAAGGGTGTTTTAATAGGTAAGAATGTTCTAGAATAGGGGAAGCTGTCCCAAAGATAAGGTTGACAACTGCCCTATCTACTATTTTCAGCCTTTTGGATTGGGAATATTCCAAAAGAGATCCCATTCCCAAATATACTATAAATAGACCCCTTCCCTTTAGTCTAGGGGAACTTTTTTGACACTTTGAAAAAAAAAACTATCTTCTAGCTGCTGAAACATTCTGAAAAATACCAAAATACCTTCCATTTGAAAACAAAAAGTTTCAAAAAAAAGTATTATTAAAAAGGAAAAATCTGATTTCTTTTTTAAAACAAGTCACAAATAGATGGCCTAGTTCAGCTTCTATCTTCTCTCTTTAGATTCTAATTTCTGGAAGTTTTCTTCAAGCATTCATACTCAAGATTTCTGGGTTAATTCTTGCTGGGCTGCCTTGTCTTTTCTTTGGTTCTCTGATTTGCTGCTGCTGAATCCTCTTTCTTCTTGCTGATTGTGGTCCATACTTGAACTTTATTTGGTCAAGTCTTTTTCTATTTTTCTCTCTAAAGGTATGTAACAATGAACTTTAGATAGAGTTATTGAATCCATAACTTGTATTAAAATTGTTAGTTCATGTTGTGTTTTCTTTAAGATTGTATGAATCTGAATCTGAATCTTCTTCTCCTCCATTCTTGCTATAAAACTGAAGTCAGGTTACTATTATCTGAATGTATGTATGCAACTCCTGGAATCAGCTTGGTTATTTGCTAAGTTTTTGTTAATACATTTAGTATTTGGTAGTTAGATGTTAATTTCATACGTGTTTAGCATGTTAGAGTAATTCGCGCTAGGGTAGATGAGTTTGATTCCTTAATAATCAAACTCACCCCATGATGAGTGCACAAATGTTAGTATGTTGGCTGAAGTTTACCCTTCAAAAGGGGTATAAAGTATGTAGTTGAGAAGGACATTAGAGTGAGAATCTGAACCTTTGGATGGTCAAATTCATCCTCTAAAAATGCCTAGATAAGCAAAGTTCCTATAGAGTTTAGAATTATGTTAGTATTAGCACTTGGGTAGATGAATCTGACTTTTTAATAGTCAAATTCACCCCTAGGTAGTGCATAAACAGTAGCCTAGGGTGCTGAAAATCACCCTTCACATATATAAAGTGGATAATCAAAGGCTCCTTAGAGGAAAGAATCTGAATCCTTTATTATGATCAGATTTATCCTCTTAAAATGCCTAAATAACTAAGTTAATGAATTAATATGGACTGAAGGTCCAAAGTATGAAAATGACATTCCGGAGTTGAGTTGATCCTTTTATGATCATATTTACACTGAGAAAGTGCATAAATAATTCTGCCAGATAGTATGGTTTAAACACACGCAATATCAGGATTAAAACTGACCTCTTCATGGTCAGTTTGGTTTTGGTAGTTGCACAACACATAAATTATATTGTGTTGTTCTACAGATTACAAAGAGAAGGCTCAAACGTAAGGCCTCAAGGGAGTTTCGAGTCAGCAAATTAGTTAGAATCTTATTTTTAGTTTCTTTCATTCTGGAAAGTGTATAGTGGCAGTCAAGTTATAACCCCCCTGTATTTCTTTAGTTTTCATTGTAATGTAATTTAAGATTGGACTGTACACTTAATTTCAGTTTTATTCATGTTCCTGAAATTTCGAGTTTACATTTTTGTCTGTTCTGCAAATGATATTAGACAAAAGAACATATGTAAAATTTGTATAAACACCCCATTTTGATTTTGGGAAAAATGGTTATTTCAAATTCAGTAGAGTTTCAACATGAATAGAATCCGTAGATTATCTTCAGTTTATCTTGTGTCTCATAAATCTACGAAAATCAATGTATACATACGTGTGAACTTTAATCCTTTAGAAGCATGAGATTAGGTTGTTTAGAATTGGTAAGGATTACTATTTCAAAATTAATAAAACCGCCTGTGGTATGATCTTTGTTAGAAATCATAAAATTCGGGAAGAAATAAAGTGATTTCATCTTGCCCATTCGTATCAGAATTAACAAGTAACATATTTAGATATTTGAATTTCATAAGTGTATATATCTGAATGAACAAGGGACGTTCTGATTCCCACATTTGCCATCGTTGGCTAAAAGCAAAATTCTTTTCAGAATTAGTAGTCCTATTACAAGGAGAGCTTACTTAGGATGGCCTAATGTGATAAAACGGGGCTAGATGAGGCCATAGCCCATAAGATGTTGTCTTACACCAATGAATATTGTTTTAGGAGATCTTCTAGGTAGAATGAATACCTTTAGTTCGAAATTTGATAAAAATCGATCATTACCTCAAAATTACAATAAACTACACTCGGGAGTGGCAACTCATGCCCCCGACCCTCAACTCCAAACATTAACAAAATGTACATAGCAACCACAAGTGCATTTCATGTGACGTGTTTGCCGTGTGCTCAAAAACAACAAGTGCACGCCATCGTGACTTGTTTAAGATAAATCCATAAACGTACTAATCGATCTTAAAACTAAAACGCTCTTTCTAAAATAGAAAACATAAAGAATGATCGAACATTGCCTCAAATAGGTGTTATAAAACCGTCATGACCATAGTCCTGACCACGTAATCTACACTCGGGTGCGACAACTCATGTCCCCGACTTCAACTTCAAACTATATTAAAATCACGTGTTGCAATTGCGGGTGCATTTCATGTGGCGTAATTGTAACATGTCCAAAAGCATAACAAGTGCACGTTCCCGTGACTTGTTTTCAAGATAAATCCATACATATCAAAAGCGGATAAATTTCCAAGAGTTAAATGTACAATAGGCTAAAATACGTAAATAATCAGATAATTTAGGCCAAATATTAATAGTTTAAGTGACCGTGCAAGAACCGCGGAACTCGGGAATGCCTAATACCTTCTCTCGGGTTAACAGAATTCCTTACTCGGATTTCTGGTCGCAGACAAATCAAAACAGAGTAAAAAATTCCTCGGTTTGGGATTTTAAAAATAAAATAGTGTCTCGGAGCATCGTCAAAAATCCGGGTGGCGACTCTGAAATAATAATAAATCCCAAATCCGAATAATGCCACTTAAAGTGGAAAAACTCCCTTACTACCCTTTCATCAATACGGGGGGTAGTGAAAAAGGAGGTGTGAAAGCTCTGGGGACTCTGCTGGGGATCGAACCCAGAATCTCTGATTCAGGGTTCAAGAATTCGAGCTTAGAATAGTTGTTATATTTGGCTTTCACTATTACCTGATTTTTACATGTTTAAACCTAATGTGCTAAATGCCGCTTTTTTTTACCGCTTTGATACTTATCTGAATTGCATATAAACTGTGCCGAAACCCTTCTTCTCTCTGAGTCTTCTAAATCATCTGGGAAGTGTGCACTTCGTGTGACTTCTTTTCTGTTAAAGTCATCCAAATTTTAGAACGAGGTACGGACAAGTTGCAAAGCCGGTGAAGCTTCTGTATTCCAAATACGCTGCCCCGACCTCGGCTCGAGCTGTCCGCTTGGGTAAGCCTTGTCTAGAACAAAACCCCAAGATATAAACCTAGTATAACATAGCCTCATGTCGGATCCCTAGTAGGAACGATTATTTGCATCACGTGCATTTTGACTTAGGGGGATCAACACAGGGTAGGGTCCGTCTAGGACAGGTGTACCCGAAATGAAAGACTATCCTGATGCATCTTACCTGCTACGTGTGCATTTATTTGTTTCAGCTTGTGTGTTGACCGGCTAAAAAATAAAACAAACAGAAAAATCAAGAGTGAGGTAGAATAGAAAATTCACCTTGTTTTGAAAATCCCTGTATTTGAAATATCCCGAAACTCTGCCAAAATTTCTGAAAATGAAGACAAAAAATAATATTCCAAAACAAAGTGAGTAGGTGTATATTTTTAATCAGTCAAGATTTTTCTAAACTACGCCTTGATTGATTCTCACCGGTGTGGGATACGTAGGCAACCCTCATCGGGTCCAACCTTATTTTTCAAAATCATAAAATATGGTCCTAAATAAAATTAGGTGACGCCATTCTTCCATAAATAGCCAAATTGCCTGAACGGGGTACAGAAAGGCTATTTTTGTAAAAGTAGCCGCCTGTGGTTTTTTTCAAATTTTGACCCAACTAGAGAAAACAGCCTTAAAAATTTCCTACCTGAAGTATTGAAGGGCCGTATTCGCAAAGATGGTCCATTTTCTTTATTACAAAACTTTTTGCAAAAAATAACACTTTTTCGCATTCAGTCAAAATTTTTGTGGTTTTTAATCAAAACAAATATGCAGGATGAATACAGTTGAAAACATTCCCTTTAGGGCCTTCGAGGAAATCCCCTTGGGACTCCATATGTGGTGGAGCGAATTGGAGGAAGTTAGTAGAAAGTCTTCCTAAAAGCTTTAAGCGGACTTACTGATCTTCTAAAAATCAAGCCAAGGTTAGACATCGTCGAAGCTCTAGTATCATTTTGGGACCCTGCCCACAATGTATTCCACTTTTCAGACTTTGAGTTGACACCCACGCTAGAGGAAATAATGGGTATGTTGGTCTCAATGACAATCTTAGAAGTTGGTATCCGGTGGCACCCAGGTCGGTAACTCCACATAAGTTTTTGGATCTTTTGAACATTAGTCGGGACGTCCAAGACCCACACCTATCCGAAGGGTTCTGCACTTTCTATTTTCTGTACAAACATTATGGAGATCCTCGGGGTTATGAAGTGGACAACACTGGTCTAACTCACAAGAACCATGCTAAATGGGAAGCCATTCGGGGGCTAGCTTTCGTGGTAGCATTCCTGGGAACTTTAATTTGTCCAAGGAATGATGGACTCATAGATATCAGACTGGTGGGGATGGCAGATTTCATGATAAAAAAGTCCAATGGAACCCTTATACCAATGGTTTTGGCTAAGATTTACCGTGCCTTGACGATTTACCAGTCTGGAGGAAAATTCTTTGAAGGGTGCAATCTGCTCCTAAAATCTGGATGATCGAGCACCTCTGTCACTGGCAGGCTACATGAACTACAGTTTAACCGGTTTGAATTGTATCGAAGAACTTTCCTGAGGGCACAGAGGCCTGTCACTCATATTTGAGTTCATTGACTGCCGACCGAATCGAGTGGACATTCGGGTGGCTCCCTGTCGGCGAGGTTATCAATATGTCTGCTGAGGTGTGCTATATTTTGTGAATGGGTTTGCGAAGCATTCAGCCATATGCCCCGCACCGGGTCTTACAGCAGTTGGGAAGACAACAGGGTGTTCCACATGATGAGGACTTAAGCCAACAAGCCATGGAGTTATGTCCAAGAGCTGCATTTCCTGAAGACAGGGTCCGTCAGATCTGGAAGTAGTGCAGATTTTTAGAACCTCAGACTCGGGTAAGAAATTTATCCAAGGGGGAAGTGGAGCCCAACTACACTTCTTGGTATGGCAGAAGAGGCAGAGAGCACCAAGAACCAGAGCGATCTATGAAAATACCTCACGTGTAGCATTTTACTGAGCAAACACAAGAACACTGGGTGTGGTTAGAGAAGGAAAACAATTACCGGGCTACAATAAGTAAACTGGAGGCGCAAATCAGGGAGCTCAAATTTGAAAACACTCTGCAAACTACTGCAGCAGAAGGGGAAAGAAAGAGTTTGAACAAAGAATATGAGGCCCTCCGGGCTCAGATCTAGAAAATGAGGATAGCCATGAAAACCCCTGAGAGAAGCAGAGCTGACGAAAGACTTGTCACCAGCCTCAAGCAAAAGTTATGTAGCTATGGTGATGACCTGGACAAAGCCGAAGAGGATTTGACCCAAGTTCGAGCAAAATTGGCAAAGAATGCAGAAGAAAGAGCAGAATTAGTGCAAAAAATGAAGAGAAAGCATGACCAAGAAGTTATGGGCTTAAAATAAAGGATGACCACCTTTGAAAACGAAACGGCCAAGCAAGAAAAAAGATTTAAGGCAGAAAGGGAACAGTGCTACGCCATAATAGCTCAGTTGGAAGACGAATTGCAATAATGGCAAGAGCAAAGTCACGAAGACGCCCAGGTTTTAGAGGCAAGATCCCAGTAGATCGGGCGTCTACTTCAGGAAAAAGGTATCATCAGGCAAAGGGTCCGAGATATAGCCGATTACATTGTCACCAAATGCCAGGAATGCGAAGATATGACTCGGACCACCTTCTTCTCAGCGGTAATGATCTTCATCCACAAGATAATGGATGACCTATGCCGCCTCCAACAAGATATGGTGCGCATGCCTGTGGCAAGGCCGAATGATGCCCCACTGGTCCCTGGAGCATTGGAAGCACTGATGTTCTCTTGATGTTTTCTCGAGTCTGTATTTTGTTTTCCTGTTATAGTTCTTTCTAAGTCCACTGTAGCTTTTACATTTCCAAGAAAAGCATGTGTTGAGTCTGTTTTGTAATTTTAAATTTCCAAAAGTGGGCAAAATGTTTTGTAATCAGAAGTACTTTTTTTTCTAATGAATGAAAGTTTTAGAAAAATATTTATTTCCTTCAGATTTATCCCTTGAACTACGTGATGATCTGATTCACGTGGCACCATGATACGTAGGCAATCCACATAGGATTCAATCATAACCTTAAGAAAGGAAACCGAGTAAGGAATAAAAGAGCGGAAAATAATAACAAAAAGAAGGAAAAGAGTGATAAAATGACAAAGAAAAGGGAAAAGTTCAAAACCGAGAAATAAAGTCGGGATGAAATACACAACAGTTGCAAAACATATAGAAAGCATTTAATTTCCTAGGTGCACTGCATACCCTAAACGTGTGATTCCCTATGTGATAAATGCTTCAACCTAACGTTTTGTTGGTTAAATCTTGAGGTCTTTAAAGGTGGTTGGTTTTGCGGTAACCTGGCTTCCTATCCTTCACTAGATCAAAAGGGATCATAGAAATGACATCCGAAAGTCACTTATCAGTCGTCAACTCTTCTGTAGAAGACCTGAATCCAGCCATCCCAACATCTGAGTCAGCAACAGTTGAAGAGAACAGGACTCTGCGTTGCCGCATGCTGGAAATGTGGGACGTATGGTCCAATGGTAGGTAATCGCCCAGTACCATCCCGGGTTTCCCATAGATAATTCCCAGGACATGCGGGACCTCCAACATCCCCATAAGTTACCCAGCCACACCGTTTGGATATCCAACTATGTCGGCTCACTTTGCTGGAAGGCCTTCTGAGGCTCGCCCCCAGGCCTTGTTTTTCGGTGTGTCTTCCAACATCTTCACCGCACCATCAATCTCTACCAAGGCTCCATCGACTATCTTCGGGCCAAGCTTCGATCCACCAACATTCACATTCCAAACACCGCCCGTCCATCTGAATACCACTCATGTTACTCCCAATTCATACCCCCAACAACCTCAGTATGAGGTCACTTTGGAACAAGATAAGAAAAGCTCCGAGCACGAAGAAATGGCTCGAAAAATGAAGAGTATTGAGCAGAGCCTCAAGTTGCAACCCTCAAAATGCTTAGCTCTTCTTTGACACTGTTCCAAGGCTCAGTAAATATCAGATATGATCATAGGGACACTGCTGAAGGCTTGCCTGTCAATCCCCTCCATCAAGGCCTTGGTTACCATGGCTAACCTTGAGGGGATCCTTTCCTTTTTTTGTTGGAAACACTATCAGTCCTAGAAATCATTCAATGAATACAAATACCCTACGATGAATATAACCCAGAGAATTGATGGAAAATTCGTCATGATGAGTATGGTATGACTTGCTGTGACCGTACCTTTCATATAAGTACTCGAAGGGTATGTATGATTGTTTCAGACACTCCAACTCAGTGTTCTTCTTCAACCCTATCATTTTCACAAAGACTTTGCATGTACGGTTCTCGGGCACCAACAACCCCGGGGTTTCCCAAACTAACCCAGCTAGTCCTCCTATCTGTTCTAGAAGCAGTGTCATCTCAATATTCCCAAAGCGGAATACGGATCTTTCACTATCCCAAAATAAGGTGGCAGCCTCAACCAACATGTTGTTCGATTGGATGTCCAAAAGAGACGATAAGTTGCCCATGTACTTCTTGACATGTTTCTTATCACTGGTTGAAAGGTCTTCCCACCAGTCCAGGAGCATTGGAGGGATATTGCTAACCATTCCGCATCTGGGGACCTCGTGCCTCATTTTCTGCAAGAAAAAAATAGTTAAATCCTTACCCCCACCAGATTCGACTATTTATTCACTTATGATTAGCATACAACATTTCGTTCTTCAAATAAATGCACAAAACGTGATCACGTCCGTTAGGATTATGAAAACCCAGGTGGACTTTGGACAATGCTGTCTTAAAGGGTTATTGTGCGGATGACACATTAACCCGGCTAGGTTTTACCATGATGCATTCATAATATAATAGAGTAAGGTTTTCTATGGGGTTCTAGACTAGTATCAACTGAAGGGGGTGAAGGTGCGGAACCATCAACTGCACCGCTGATCGACTTGTTTTACCGCAAATAAGCTTTTCCGAATTTAGGGGGTGATATAAATAGAAAGAGCGCAATCACTCATCAAGCGTTGCTATAGGATTTGTATAGGCACAAGTGGAACATGATGTTGAGCATGCATATACAGCAATAAATAAGCAATAAAAGTATGTTGTCATGTATTTGCAGCTTATGAAAGCGGTAAATACATATTTATAATTGAAAAGCAATTACAAAGGAAAACAAAAGGAAACATGTCAGTTTTGTTCTTGGAAAAATAAATACTTGGAACAAATAAACAATTAATTGCACATAAGGGGAAAAATGAAAAGGGTGCAGGTATTAACAAAGTAAAGATACGAATTCACAAAGCAAATGGTAAAAGCCTAAATCCACAGCAGAGTCGCCATGCTATTGCACCCCCCTTTCTCCTCTCCTTTCGGATCAGTCAGGGTGTTCGACATTATTTGGACAACTCATTTTCTTTTGGGATATGTGATGTGAAGGATTTGCAGAGTCGCCACCTAACGAATTGAGGTGCATTAGGGCACCTATTAAGGGTCAATAATTGTACAACCAGAGATTGAGTAAGGGCTTGAAATTACTTCAAGGGTAAGGTGTTAAGCACCCCTCAAAGTCCACAACTGTGGTTCCCAACCAAACAAGCTTTGTGAATTAAACAAGTAGCAAATAGACTGTCCAAAGCATGTACATGTAAACAAGTACATGTGTGAAAGAGAATTACAGTCTAAGCACACATATGTGATAAAAGTTAAAAGACTCACAGTCTAAGCACACATGTGTAAAAGGTAGAGGAGTCACAAGTTTTTTATACTATAGGATCACATCAATGCAATGTCCGGTAATCACTCCTCGGTGAGGGGCTACACGTGGCATTAGCGCACGGGTCATCGTATTCATATCTACCCGTTATCCTACCCCTTAGCGGTTATTTAGCGAGTTTTATTTAATGATCTATGTGTGTGCTGTTACCCATCCCTTTATTATGGTCCTGGAGGGATTTAGGACCTCTAGATGTAGGCAGTTCTAGATAGACCCCTAAGGTTTTAAAAGGATAAAATTCTAGGCGACAGGCAAGAACAAATAGGACTTGGCAAATAAAGGAATGAAAGCAGTTAAGAGGCTCAAATTTACCTCCACATGTAATGCACATAAGCAGCACGTCTCAAACACAAATAAGAGGGAGTTTTATTAGAAAGGATCCTAAGGTAGGATATCTAAGTGAATGTCATTGCACAGAAACATGTATCTTTATTTAACAAACTCAACAGCAGGGCCCTAATCAGTTTGCCTACTGATTTTAAACATGTGTGTCTCTAAGCAGTAAATACAATCAAACAGTTTCCCAGTTTATAGGGGTTTAATTACCTAAGGCTTGCCTAGGCGTAAGATTGCTCAATTAACAGTTTCTGGCTGTTTAAAACAGTTTTAAAACATTTGGCCTATAACATGTTGTTCTAGGTGATGCAAAGATTTGATACCCTTTTATTCAAAAAAACATCATAGTGTGAGATTGTTTTATACCCTTTTACGAATTAGTAGTTATCTAGGCATATTTGAACAAGAACAAACATATTTCCTAAGGCATGGTTTCTAAATGCATAAGAATGACAGTTTCTTAAGACATGATCTTTAAATTTACAAACTTCTAAGGAATGATTGCTAAATGCACACAAGAGTTATAAAGTCTTTAAAGCATGATTTTTGAATGCACACATGAGTAATTGTTCCTATGTTAATTTTATTATTGTCCTAGGAACAGGATTTCTAAATGATAAGCATAACATGGATATAACATGGATTAGTGATAGATCAGCTGCTGAAACATAAAAGATGAAGTTCGAGAACATGGTATCTAATGCATGGTTTGGTATGATGTGGGTGCACATATTAGTCCTAAACATGGATTCTAATGCAGATATAAGGAATGTAAGCCTAAGACGTGATTGCTACCCAATGACATTGATAGAATTATAGAGCTACCCCTCCTATTTCACTAGACATCCCCAATATCTGTTTACAATAATTATTACAAACCAATAGCTGAATGAATTACATTAATAGAAAGTAAAAGAAGGAGTTATACTATAGGGACCTGAAGCAGGACCAAATGTCCTGGGGATACAAGATTTTCATAACCTCAATTGTCAAAGTTTCATAGCCTTTCTCATGTCCGGGTGTGTCAGAGTTCCCTAAGGACCTTAAGGATTTGGGGCAGTGCTCACACCCGGATTTCATAACAAGAGCTGAGTAAGTGCAGTGTGGAAAAGCCAGCCCAAGTGCATCAGAGTTCCAAGGGATCTCACAAGGATCTTAAAGAAATCACACACTGGAGGGGCAGAACCTAGGGACTTAAGAGTAGAGTGGGAGTGCTTGACAAAGTTTGAAAAAGGTTTTGATATGAATACAGTTTTGAAACGACTCAATTGAAGTTTTATACAAAATGTAAGAGTTGTTTAGTTGTGAAATAAGTTAAGTAAGAATTAAGTAAACACTTGAGGAATCAAACAAACAGTAGAGTAACTCAAAGCAAACAGGTTCAGAGTCAATCAATCTTTCACATAGGGAGATGGGGAATTGGGGAGACATAGAGCATATGTAGTGAACACATAACAGACAGAAGTACATAGGTTTTTGAAGGGGGTTCCATAGTTAATAATACATATAGATACATGAATTCCAGAACATGCAGTGTAGGACATGATTAAGCATATAATCAGAACAACCTAGGGTAACAGATTACTTTGCAAACAGGTGTATACGAGAAACTAAGTAACCAATAAATGAACATTCAAAACAGAGTAGAGTCACATTTGGACAGACTACAAAGAGAATAAACAGGTTTATAAGCGTGCTGACCCTAAGAGGGGTTAGGAAATAACTAGTATACGAAGTAAAACAAGTTAACCACGTGTTGAAAAGCTATACAATAGACATAAACAAATTAGTAAAATGATAAACTGAAGCAGTATAAGAAACACATTGGTTTTGGAACTTGGATATAACTCAGAACATACCAGTTAAGGAGGATAGATGCAAAGTGAAGAGCAATAGGGTGCAATAATTAGCCTTGGCTTGTAACCAGCTAATTCAGTTGAAGTAGCAAGTAATAAGAAATAGCACAAAGTTTTTAAAGTGTGAGAGAGAGTTTTTGAACTAGTGAGTTTGTGCCTTTGAATGAAAAGAGAAGAGAGTATATATAATAGTTTGAAAACCGTGTAAATAAGGCAAGAATCAATTTTGTTCAGTAATTGAAGAACTCATAATCAATTAAAATAAAATCAGTCTAAGTCTTCCCTTAATTAAAGGAATCATTTCAAACAGTAAAGGACATGAAACAAATTAAGGAAAGAAATCATATATAACAAATAAGGAAAGACATCAAATAGTGCATGTATAGAACAGGTAATTAGGGCTGGGTTCATAAAGTTTTAATTAAGAAAACAATATTAAGAATCAGTAAATTATACAATCAATCGTAAAAAAAAGCAAGCAGTAACTTAAAAGTCGTGAAAAATAGGGAAATAACCAGAAATAGGCATACGAGTATCAACACAGGAAATCAGGGGTTCAAAGAATCAAAGTAATACTAATTTTAAGGCATATATTATAAACTTCCATGAATAAACAAATAAAAACAGTAAAAACAGGCAGAACCAAATCGGAAACCCTAATGAGATGTTACTAGGGCGAAAACCACAAAATACTCAAATTAATCGAAGCAAATTCATGAGAATCAAACATATAGACAGGTTGAATGAATGAATAGTAAAGACAAACTCATAACCCAAAACTAAAGCTCGAAAATTAAGGGTTTTCAACATAATTAGTTAGGTTAAAGGGAGAACCTAAATAAAACCATTTAAACAAAATAAAAATTATAGAATAACATTTAAAATCAGAGAAAAATCATTTTGAAGAGAGGTTCAGAAACCCTAGTTATGAAGATGAAGAGATGCATAAAAAATCAGAAAGATTTTCATAGAAAAATAGTAAAACAACTTAAATATCACCACATCTATTACAGATCTAAAGAGTCGAGCGATGAAATTAGGGTTTTGGAGAGAAACAAGCCAGAGATAGAGAGATTCCGCCATAGAAGCCATAGATTTAGTAATAAAATAGGACGATTTTACTCAATCGGGCCGTGGTGGCCTGAGAACAACGAGTACAGGCTATGGGGTGTGAGTGAACAGCCACTGGTCCCTTGAGACCTTAATACATAAAGAAACCGATCATGGGGGAGCCATTAGGGCTAGGGGTTGTAGTAAACCACCATTATTACTGGCGAGCAAGCAGCCGGCGAATGGAAGCCCTGTTTAGGGTTGAGGGAGTTTTTAGAGAGAATGAGAGGAGTGACAGATGTCGCGCCCCCTTTTTCCCCAGCCCTCCTTTCGGGGCCGGTTTAAAAGGGTTTATGACATTGGTTGAGACAACCCGTTCCTTTTGGGAAAGAGGTTTGCATTTTTGAAGAGTCGCCACCTAACGATTTTAAGGTGCGTTAGGACACCTATCATGGGTTCATTTATAATTACGTTTGATAACCAAAAACAGGGTAAGGGCTTAAAATTATCCTAAGGGAAAGGTATTAGGCACCCCTCAGGATCCACAAGTGTGGTTCTCGGCAAAATAGATTTTGTGAATTTGTACAACTAGCAAGTAAACAAATATGGTTCAAATAATAGGGGGTTTTGGTCTAAGCACATATAAGTTTGAAAGCAGTTAATGGAGAAATAAATTTTTGAAAAGAATTATAATCTAAGCATGCTTATGGGAGTAAAGGGGTATCCTAGGTTTGTTTATAATATGGATCACATCAATGCAATACTCGGTAGGACACTCCTCGAAGAGGGGCTACACGTGGTATTAACGCACCGGTCATCATATCCATATCTACCCTCCGTGAACATAATTAAAGCGAGTGTTGGTCTCGACCTCTATTGCATGCTATTACACGTCCCTTCCTATTAGTCCCGGAGGAGTTTAGGACTTCTATCCTATAAAGGAGGTTCTAGGCAGACCCTTAAGTTTTAAAGGTAAAATGATAAAGCGACATATAACAAAACAGATAGGACTTCAATTAAGGGGAGCATGGAAAACAAATAGAAGGCTCAAGTATACCTCCACAAGTAATACACATAAACAGCATGACTCAAGCACAATTAAGGTCTTGGTTTAAGTTCAGATCCTAAGCATGGTGTCTAATTGATAACAACAGAAAGACATCTTTATTGCATAACTCAGAGAAGTCCTAATCAGTTTTGCCTACTGGTTTAAACATGCTGGTAGTTAAACAATAGTTACAAAAGACAGTTCCGATTTTTATTTTATGATTGATTACCTAAGGCTTGTCTAGGCGTGGGATCATATGCAACGGTTGTTCAGAATTGTTGACAGTTTTAGGTAGTATACCTAAGAGCATGCAATTTCTAAGTGTGACGGAATATACAGAGATTAATTACCAGTTGTTAGAACAGGGTGACCGTTTCATACTCAGTAGTTAGACTAAGTGTATTAAGCGAGGGTGATCCTAGAACATGATATCTAATGCAGCAACATGCAGAATAACTTAAACAGGATTTCTAAATGCACATCAAATTATGCACAATTTCAGAATAGGCAGAAGTGACATTTCGTTTTAATGCTGTTTACCTAAAACATGATTTCTAAGTGTGTAGCGTGGTTGTAGCATGATGTTTGCATAAATAACAGCTTGTGTTAACACATTTATCCTAAGACATTATCTCTAAATGAAGTTTGAAATATGCAGAATCACATAAAGACAGTTTATGTTGATGTTATTATTTGCCTTAGAGACAGGAGTTCTAAGTGATGATGAGATGCTAAAAACAGAACATATAAATCCTAGGAAGCATGATATCTAATGCATGGTATGTGTTAAGCCTATTCATGGAATCTACTACACACAGAGGAAAGTAAACCTAGGAAGCATGATTTCTACCCTTGATTATGCTACATCATACATAGTACCCTCCCCTTTTCACTATCCAACCCCAAAGTTATTTACAAACAATTATTACAAACCATTGGATATGAATTACATAAATGAAATAAGGAAAATAAGAAGTTAACTATAGGGAGTCTGCAGTATAGGCCCAGATCTCCATGTCCTCAATGCCAAGTATTGTTTCACAACCTTTCTCATAATCCAGGTGTGTCAGAGTTCCCTAAGGACCTCAAGGGCTCCCAGGCAGTGCTCACACCCAGATTTCATAGCCATAATAGAGAGTAAGTGCAGTGTGGAAGGGCCAACCTTAGTGTGTCAAAGTTCAGAGGGAGCTCAAGGGTCCCAAAGCAATGCTCACACAAAGGGGGCATAACTTAAGGGGTCTAAGAGTTGAGTGAGAGTGCTTGACATAGTTTTGAAAACTTTGAATAAGCAAACAATTTTGAAAATAGATTTGATAATTTTATAACAAAAGTTTATCTGATAAAACAATTTGAAAAAGAGCATGAACACCAATCTCATGACCAAAACAAGTTCAACATCACACAAAGGACCAAGAACATTCAATCAACCACAAACATGGGTGATGGGGTTTGAGGAAAAAATACAGAGCATGTGAGGGCAATCATGTAGCAGGCAGAAATATACATAGGTACACAATCAGAAATTCCTAAGGGGGTCAGGGAACTGGGGATACAGTAGGGTATAGAATTAGACTAACATAACATCATCAAACAGTTTAAGACAGTACACTACACCCTAATTAACTAATGTGCCAAACATAGGCATGGAAATTCACATAAACACAGGTTTCAAGTACACAAAGACATGCTGGTTGATAAAGCATAGCTTGACATACTAGATGGAATCTAGGATTTTAGTTACATGTTGAACATCAAAATAATACGTAGAAGCATACCAGAAACACAATGAATTGAAACAGTAATAAAAACATGTTGGTTTGAGGACTGGAATTTTAAATTAGAACATACTAGTTAAGTGGAGGCAGTAACACAAAGTAGGAAGTAGGAGATGCATAATAGTTAGCCTTGGCTTGCAGCCGACTAACTTAGAGTAATAACAAGTAATACAGAAGAGAGAATAGAGAGTTTTAGTTGTGAGAGGGAGTTATTGAACCAGATTAGTTCGTGTTTTGCTTGATGAAAGAGTAGTGTATATATATAGTTTGAAAACAGATGGTAAATAAGGTAGGAATCAAATTTAACCTTTAATTAAGGGACTGAGTATCAATCAATGTAAAATCAGCATAGGTATCCCTTAATTGAATGGGTTGAGTTCAAACGGTTAGTAGTATAACAAATAAGGAAAGTTCCCATATGTGACATGCATATAACACATAAGGAAACAATCTCAACACAGTACAAGTATGCAATTGAGACTAGGTTGAGAATATTTCAGTTAAGGAAATAGCACAAGAATCTGTGTGACAACATAATCGACCAAAAATAATGCAAGGAAATAATTCAATCAGTAAGGTGTTACCATAAGAGATCAGTGAAGGACACCAATCCTAGAAAATCGGGGATTTCGACTAACACGAATTAAACAGATAATAGGCAAGTAAAAGCATAGCAAAGTAAAAATCACATAGAATCAGGGATTCGATACTAGCACACAGTAAATGACTAAAGGAATCAACAAACGAACATGATATAACAGGGAGAATCAAAGAGTCAGAAACCCTAATGACTATAGTAGCAAGAAATCACATAGGATTAGAGGTTCATCTCAATAAAATAGTAGCAGCTAGAGGGGTTAAACAGAACAACTATAGCATAAGCAGAAGAAGTCAAAATCAAGAACTCTAATGAGCAAAATAGGATAAAAATCATAGAAAACTTAGGATGTATTCATGAGAGACAGAAACATATACAAATCAAAAGAGTAGATCAATAAAGACCAACCTAAGATTATAATATAGTGTTAAAACTAAAATTTTAACATAATAAATTATGAGAAAGAGTTTTTAACGACAACCATTTAAGAATATGAGCAGAACCTTAGAAGAACCCTTAACCTTGAAAAAATTGTTTTTGCAGAAACATTTTTTAGAAACCCTAGTTGGAAAACAAAATTCGTTTTAGGGAAAATAAAGAACCTTTAAAGAAAACCTCAAAATAACTCAAGATATGTATAGATCGGTTACAGATCTATAAAGATCGAAAGTTTTAGAAGTTAGGGTTTCGAAGAGAGAACCCATAGAGGAGAGGAAAACTCAAGGTTTTACCGGTTTCCCCCGGAGAGTGTAAAAATCTTACTCGAACGGCCATGGGTGGCCGAAAAAAGGCATGAAGGACCATAGGTAGGAGTTGAACTGCTCCTGGTTCACCTGAGGACCTCAGGGTAGTGTCAAACCGGTGTGTGGTGAGGAAGAGGTTAGGAGAGGGTGAGAGGTCATGGTTTCCGGCGAGAGAGATAGCCGGAGAAGATGGACGGAGTCCATAGGAGAGGAGGAAGGTTATAGAGAGAACCAGAGATAGAGAGAGAGGGAGGTAGAGAGACGATTGAGAGGGGAAAAATGAATAGGGGGTAGTCATTAGGGGGTTATTAATGGAAAGAACAGATCTGGTCCATTGATTAAAATTAATCAACAGTCCAGATCAAAAGTGGAGATTGGGTCGGGTAGGATAGGGTTTTGGGCTTGGGTTGTTTGGGATAGTTAATTGGGTTGGGGGTCCGGGTAGAATTAAATAAAATTGAATTAAAAGTGTCTATTTGTTAAATACCCGTTTTAAAATAGATAAATAATTAATAAAAATAGCTAATAATTATGAAAAATGAAATTACGGCTAAATAGGTGAAAATAAGATGATTAACTAGTATTTAAACTATAAAATGACTAATTATTAAATTAAAATAGCATAGGATGTATAATTAGGCTATGATTGCAAAACTATCGTAATTATAGCCAAATAATGCCAAATTGGCTAATTTGTGAAATACTTAAATCCTAATAGGATCGAAAATAATATATTAAGCTAAGAAATGTTTTGAAATTATTTGTAATGCAATTTATGATGAATTATTAGATATAAAAGTACCAGATAAATTTGAAATAAATTGATAAAAATATGGGAAAATACCAATTATTATAAAAACTGATTTTGAAGGTATATATATGCAAATTTAAAATAATTTGAGGAAAATTTTGGTATCAACAACTGCCCTCTTTACCCGGGAAGGATGAAAGAGTTGTCGGGTAAAGATATGATGGCCAATTTTGACCGAGCGAAATGGATTGAAGGGCTTTAGGCCGCACCTTGGTTTCTGCGTTGCCTACATATCCCTGGTTTTATAGGAATCAGACTGTATGTAGCTCAGGAGTCATCAACGAAGTATACCGATGAAATTTTTTACAAGAACGGACGCAACATATAGGACTGGATGAATAAACGGCTTACAGGGTAGTTAGGAGAACTGGAGCGGGACCGCTCCTGCCAGGACGACCATTGCTCGCCGGATTACCTGTAGATAAACGATACAAGCATATATTGTGCATAATTTAAACATGATGCAAGTTCCCGTCGGACTATGAATGCTGTCTTCGGAAGGTTAAGGATGACGTCCTTAGACCATGATGTCTTGGGCTATGGATTGATTGATGCAGGATTCGCAGGCCATGAAATGATGTTCTCGGGCCATGAGGATGGTGCCTCTGAAACATGACGCCTTTGAATAATGATATGCAAGATTGAAAGAGATCCTCAGGCCATGTTATGGTGTTCTCAGGCCATGAAGATGGTTCCTCCGAACGATGACGCCTTTGGACGAGTTGGCTATATTTCAGCCCATGTGTAGACATGTAATTTTTTAGCCTCCCAGAGATTTTACGCATTTTAGCGTACAACAATTTAGTTTAGGCCTAATATCGTCATTTTAGCTAGTTTTTAACTCTTTTACTTTATTTTAAGTGCAAAAAGTTAAAAAATACAAAAAAATGAGTTTATTTTAATATTTAATTAATATTTTTAGAATTATAAATTTTATATCATTTTTAAAAGGAAGAGTGAGTTTTTAGGTAGTAAAGTCCATTTTTTGGTCTTTAGCCCAATTTCAAAAGCCCATTCCCCTTAGCCCAATACCCACTAACCCAACCCTAAAACATATACTCCTTCTTCCTCACATAAGACCTTAGCACCCTAACAAGAAATACACTTGAAGAGACAAAAACAATGGACCCTTCATCTCCTTCATCCTCTATCCGCCTCCGCTGGCAACTGCTGGCTGGCCAACCACCAGCCAAAAGAACGACCACTGCCATAGCTGCCGCCAACCTCCTCTCCCTCACCCTCAAACACGCCGGTCACCGACTCCACCGCCACCCTTGTCACGACCCAATTTCCCACGCAGGTCGTGATGGCGCCCAACAACAAGGTTAGGCAAGCCAACATAAATTCTACTAAGTGTTACCCTTCCCGTGTGATTAATTAATCCCACTTTTACCAATTTTAGGTATTTATTTACATGATAATAGCCGGTACGTGAAAATAAGGCATCTAATACGTGAGTCAAAAGATAAGCATATGTATGAAAATGCAGCCCAAAATCCAAAAATGTACGCACGTGTGTGCCAGGAACTAGTGTCACAGGCAACTATCAGAATACACCAGAATACATAAATATATACAATCCCATAGTCTGAATGAAATATATGGGGAAAATAACAAAAGGAAACTCCAAGGTGCTGCCAAGAGCAGCTCACCGTGAAGTATAACCAACCCCGGTCAGTATCTAGCACCGGACTGATGATCAGACGTGCCAACCTCCGGACCTGTACAATCAAGTACAGAAGAAAAGAAAGTGCAGCATGAGTACATACATAAATATGTACCCCGTGAGTATCCCGCCTAACCTCGAAGAAGTAGTGACGAGAGGTCAACTCGATACTCACTAAGGTCCAACAATAATAATGTAAGACAGGATATAAGGAAAACAATAGGCATGTAACAGAGTACAATAAATAAGAAGAATTCACAGAGTTTCCAAATAAACACTAAAATAATAGCAACTCCCTTTTTATTTTTCCTCAAAACAATCATCAAATCATAAGTCGGGAAACAGTACCGAGCAGTCATACGCGCATAAGTGTAAGACAATTGGCTGGAGTCATAAGGGAGAATAGCTATGCACTGCCGGGGATCGACCGACCTGTACCAAGAGTGCATGCTCGCCGTGTAACCATATCAAGAATAGCTATGCACTGCCGGGGATCGACCGGCCCGTACCAAGAGTGCATGCTTACCAATAATCAAGCCTACGCACTATGCGGGGGATCGACCGGCCCGTACCAAGAGTGCATGCTTACCAATAATCAAGCCTACGCACTATGCGGGGGATCGACCGGCCCGTACCAAGAGTGCGTTTATTAGGAAATCATGTAGTATCATGGTATAACTTTGTCCATGCACTACCAGGGATCGACCGACCCGAACCAAGAGTGCATTCTCAATTAATTCCCTGTGCACTACGGGGGATCGACCGGCCCATACCAAGAGTGCACTAATAATCCGCCGGGGCGTACGGCCCGCTCCCATAAGAGTGAAGGAAACTTACATATCGCTCGCAGAATGTAAATTGCAAAGCGACAACATGCGTATACCAAGTATCAAGCCTACTTCACATATTGAACTTTTCCAACTATTTAATCAAATTGAATACTCAAGGAAACAATGCTATATCCAAGCAAGAACGTATAACAGGTAAATCATTTCAAAGCAGAATACAAGGCATGCTGTGGTCCTAGACTACCCGGACATAATAGGCATAGTCGCTACGTGCGGACTCTCGTCACGTGGTACACACGTAGCCCCAAAAACAACACATGCAACAAATAGAATACCTATGGGGACATTTCCCTCTTACAAGGTTAGAAAGGAGACTCACCTCGATAAAAGCACTCCTCGGACCAAGGACCGGATCAAAAGATGCACCCGAAACTCCGAAACTACTCTTGACGGCTCACAACTAGCCAAACATAGTATAGTTAAATCAATTTCAGTCCCAAGAAGGAGAATTAACAAGAAATCCCAAAATTTAAGCATTCTTGAAATTTCCACCCTGGGCCCACGCGTTCGGATTCCGAAAATTCTTGGAGGAATAGATTACCCGTAGCCTAAGGAGAGAAATTATATAATTTATTTAAGAATTCAATGGCTCAAAAGCGGTAATTCACTGATTTTCCAAAAATCCCATTTACAACCCCAAAACCTAGGTTCTTCCAAGAATTAATAGTTGAATTCCTTGTTAATTCATGCATGAAACTAGATAAATGAAAAAAATTTACTTACCTTGATGAATTTGAACTTGGGCAGGTCCTTTCCCTAGCTTGGAGGAGCTCTAATGGAGGTTGTGAGTTGAGAAATGAAGAAGAAACCCAAAATTTGGGCATTTAAATGAGGCTGCCTACAAGGGTTCCGCGTCTACGACTTTGGGACCGCAGGTGCGGTCCCGCACTTGCGAGGGAAAATCCACGCCAGCGGAGTCGTGCATGCGAAGGAACTCCGCACCAGCGGACTCGCACCAGCGGGCACAAGTCCGCACCAGCGGTCACACCAGCTGCTGTGCACCAACAGTGATTTTTGCTGGTTTTTGGCCTCGTGCGGGTCTATGAGGCACCTGGGCCCACCCGAGCCCCCGTCAAAATATACTAACATGTCCCAAATCATTATACGGACTTGCTTGAGCCTACAGATCACTCATAACATCGCTAAAACTCAAAATCACTCTCCGAAACCCCTTGAATCAAATTAAGAACTTTAAGAATTTTAGATTTCATTCCATCGTGCCGAACTGACCTATACACCTCGGAATGACACCAAATTTCATATATTACTCACAAAACATCCTACAAACTTGCCCGTGCAATCAAATTGCCAAAACAACATTATATACATCAAATTAAGACTCAAAGTCCATGAATCCGATCAAATTTCATAAAACATCAAGTATTCCATTTTTAAGTCTGAAACACTTCAAACAAAATCCGATTTCAACCAAACTTTACAGAAAGGACTTAAACCATATATAAGACATGTATCGGGTGCCGGAACCAAAATACGGGCCCGATACCATCACTTTCTAATCAGATTTCATTTTTAATTTCCTTAAATATTTTCAGAAAACAATTTTACTCAAAAATTCATTTCTCGGGCTTGGAACCTCGAAATTCGATTCCGGGCATACGCCCAAGTCCCATATTTTTCTACAGACCCTCCGGGAGCGTCAAATCACGGGTCTGAGTCCATTTACCCAAAATGTTGACCGAAGTCAAATTTATTCATTTTAAAATCAAATCTTGGAATTTTTTACAGAATTTCATATTGAAGTTGTCCGGCTACGCGGCCGGATAGTGCACGTAAATTGAGGCAAATACAAAGGAGGTTTTCAAGGCCTCGGGAGTACGGTATGGGTAATAACATAGGTGATGACCCCTTTGGGTCGTTACAACCCTCATGCCGGTCAGACCATCCCAATACCCTCACTCATCTCCTCCCTTGAAACAACCTCACGCCGCCACTGACCACTCAAACTCGCCGGCCATTTCCTCCTCCCCCTCAACACCCAACGACCCACCATTGAATCCGGAGAAATAGAGCTTGAACCAGCAGTAAACCAAGCTTAAAAACGCCCAGAAACTACCCCAATTTAGTGTGAAAGTCAGCCGGAAATCGTTGCCCAACTTAGTCGATTTGAATCCCTCGAGGTTGTTGATTCCGGTTCGAGTTTCTAGGCCTCTAGCTCGATTGAAGATAGTTTGTTTGTGGTATTTCAGTTCCTCTGTAGTTGTCTAAAATTTTGAGAGGTACGTCACAATCTTATTGTTTATCTATCGATTTTGTCTCATATGATATTTGAATGATAAACTTTGCGTTGATTTCATGCTCATTCGTGATATTTTGAACTGAAATGGTCTGATGTTGCTACGAATTATTAGTACTTGATTTAATGGGGAATTATCCCATGTTCAGTAGTGAAACATTTCGTACCAATTACTTATTGTAATGTATTCCTTTTAGCGAAAATTTTCACCAAGGAATTCGGGCATAATAATGTGAGGTGACCCAATCTCTTTCACAAACAATCTCAAAAGTTTAGGAAAATGAAGAATGCAGTAACATCGTGACTACGGGTACGATTCCCCTGACGTAGTTGTGACGCTTAACTATTAAAATCCGGGGTACATTTATGTGACCCAAACAGAATTTAAGTTTAATAAAATAAACATGTTGTTGATCGTGGGTACGACTCCCGTGACGCGATTCACGATGTGCAAAAAAACAAGCGAGTGTGCGACCCCGCGACTTGTTCAAACAATTTCTAAATCACTGACCTCTTATAATAAAATATCAAATTAGGAGATCAACTTATGAGCATTGTATTTTGCTTTAGGAGCAATTAATAAATAATATATCATGACTATGGGTACGGTTCCCGTGGCATAGCCATAGGTACATAACTCAAAAATTCCAATGTGCACGCTGGTGTCACGCCCCAAAATCGAGGGACGCGACTGGCACTCAACCGGGTGACCCCAGTCAAGCGAACTTGAATTGCCTTTCCTACCCAATGCGCTTCTCCGTGTTTATATCATCCATTATTTATGTGAAACAGTGAGATAAGCTTAAAAGTGTGTGATTACTACAATAAGTCCAATTTTTCCTCATGTTACATTATATACCAGATTTCCCAAAACATACATAATAGATATAACACTTCCCAATACGAACCACGATTACGAACAAATACAACCACTGCCCAAAATATACATATACACCCACATAGTGTCTACGGAGCCTCTAAGAGTGCTAGGAGTTTATACAATACTTGCCGGCAACAAGGCCCCGTCTATACCTTACAATACATAATATACTCAGAAGGAGATGGTAGGAACTACACATGGCCCCGAGAGGAAGTGGGGCTCACCAGTACAGCTGAAAGAGGACGAGGAGAAAGCACCACTAATGGCGAGCTGAGCTACCTGCTATGGACCCACCTACATCTATATAAAAGATGTAGCGCCCCCGACAAAAGGGACGTTAGTACTGTGGAATAGTACTAGTATGTATAAACAAACTTTATCCCAAGTACAATCAAATAGTACACAATTAAGAAACAGTAACAAAACTAATTAATCAATGCACGCGGAAAGAAACAACCAAAATCAAACAAGTTTCACAATCTCTCCCTTTTTCCCCTATCAACATAATCATATTCAAGAGCTCATAGATTTTCATTTCAGTAGTGATAATGATCACATTCCATCCTTATTACCTCGGCCACCCTTATTACCTCACGCCTCATCAAGCTTATTACGTTGTGTTGCGGCGCACAACCCGATCCCACCTGACAATCATATTTCATAACAGCAACTACAAACAATTACATCACAAGAATTATAATTTCAAGGAATCACAAGTTCATATCAATAATTTATTTATTTGGGCCCAAGGCACCATAACTCTCATCAAGTAGTAATGCATGTACACGGTGTTGCCATAATCGTTCAACTCTTTTACATCATTTCACAATACCCTTTTTCATTACTTTCCACGCACGGCTTTTAGCCATTTTATACATTCCCACATTTGGGCACATCATCAATCTTTCATTCATTACACATCCTTTCATATCGATACCCTTTAGCATTTACGAGTGTAACGACCCAAAGGGTCATCACCTATTTTCTTACCCATTCCGTGCTTCTGAGGCCTTGTAAACCTCAGTTAGGATCGCCTCAATTTGCGTGCATAGTTCGGGCGAGTAGCCGGAAAGCTTAAATATGAAATTTAATGAAAAATGCTAAGTTTTGATATTAAAATGAATAAATTTGACTTCGGTCAACATTTTGGGTAAACGGACCCGGACCCGTGATTTGAGGGTCCTGGAGGGTCCGTAGGAAAATATGGGACTTGGACGTATGCCTGAAATTGAATTCCGAGGTCCCAAGCCCGAGAAATGAATTTTTGAGTAAAATTTTTTTCTGAAAATATTTAAGGAAATTGAAAATGAAATCTGATTAGAAAGCGGATGGTATCGGGATCGTATTTTGGTTCCGGCGCCCGGTACAGGTATTATATATGGTTTAAGTCCTTTCTGTAAAGTTTGGTTGAAAATGGATCTCGTTTGACGTGTTTCGGACTTAAAATGGAAAATTTGATGTTTTATGAAAATTGATAGAATTCATCAATTTTGAGGCTTAGTCCGATGAATATGATGTTATTTTGGCAATTTGATCACACGGATAAGTTCATAGGATGTTTTTGAGGTAGTGTGTATATTTAGTTTGGAGCCCCGAGGGCTTGGGTGAGTTTTGGATCGGCCACGAATTTTAATTTTGGACTTGGAAATTGCTGGTGTAACTGATCTGCAGGCTTCACATTTGCGAAACCAGCATCGCAAATGCGAACTCGCGAATGCGAGCTACTCATCGCAAATGCGTATGTGGGTCTGGGCAAGCCTGATCGCAAATGCGACCAAGAGGTTCACAAATGCGAAGGGTGGTCGCAAATGCGACGTCTGCCATCGCAAATGCGAACTTCCCTCTTCTACATGAGGTCGCAAATGTGACATATGGATCACAAATGCAAAAGCTGGGAATTTCTGAAGGGTTTGCAATTGCGAACCTCAGTTCGCAATTCCCATGCCAACCAGTGGCCTGCAATGCACTTAAACCGAATTTTTGACTCCATTTTCATATTTTCTCAAACTCAAACACCCTTAGGTGATTTTTCCAAGAACAAGACTCCTTCCAAATCATTTGAAAGTTGGTTTTTACTCAATTATTTCGATAATTAACATCATTTAACATGTTTTCAACTTAAAATCAAAGATTTCCATTGGTGAAATTGGGTGATTTGAGTAGAACTTAGGTTTTTTCAAAATTGGGGTTTGAGTGGGTGATTGACCTCCGATTAGAGATATTTTTATATGGCTGGACTCGTGAGAGTACGAGGGTCCTGAAAATGTAAAATTAATCCGAATCCGAGAAGCTGTCCTGAGGGGCGTTTTGGTCATTTTACCTAATTTTGCGCCGTAACCTTGAATTAAATAGTAGAATCAGTTGCTTGAGATGATATTTATGATATGAAATTTATTTAAATATATTTGGGCCATTTGGAGTCGGATACCCATGGAAAACGTGTGGTTTCGAGTTGATTTTTGAGCCGGTTCGAGGTAAGTGGCTTGTCTAACCTTGTGTGGGGGACCATTCCCCTTAGGATGTGATATTTGGTAATTGAATGCCTTGTACGTGAGGTGCCGAGCACGTACTTGTGCTAATTGTTGAAAAATCCAATTTTACTTTAAATATTTAGACTGAGTTTCTTTCTTACCTGTTTTATTCTATTTGCAATTATAGTCTATGTTAGCTCAGAAAAGCACGCCTAGTTGCCCTAAATTGCCTAATCACTTAAGTTGCTTTAATTGTACTCCGTGAGGCATGTTAGGCTAGAACTACTTGCTGCCTTGTATTTTTGCACTCTATTTCTGAATATCTTCTTGTTGTGCCTGCATATTTACCTTGGGACTACGGGACGGTATCCCGGGAGATCCCCCTACATATTTACTTTGGGACTACGGGACGGTATCTCGGGAGATCCCCCTGCATATTTACATTGGGACTATGGGACGGTATCCCGGGAGATCCCCCTGCATAATTATTTTGAGACTACGGGATGGTATCCTGGGAGATCCCTCTGCATATTTACTTTGGGACTACGGGACGGTATTCCGGGAGACCACCCTACATATTTACTTTGGGACTACGGGATGGTATCCCGGGAGATCCCCCACATATTTACTCTGGGACTATGGGACAGTACCCCGGGATATCCTTCGAATATTCATGTGATGGACTACGGGACGGTATCCCGGGAGATCCACTGGACAGTTGAGAAAAAGACTACAAGACGGTATCCTGGGAGATCCTCATTGTTACCATTGTTATTGAGCTGTACATATTCCGTGTTTACTCTGTTCTTGTGTTTTTGTTATTATTTTGTTTGACCTGTCTTATTTCACTGCTGCACTCATTATTACTGTCTGTTTTCATATTGTAAATTCCTATTATATTGTTTAACCTCAGTAGGGCCCTGACCTTCCTCGTCACTGCCCGACCGAGGTTAGGCTTGGCACTTACTGAGTACCGCTGTGGTGTACTCATGCCCCTTCTGCGCATGTTTTTCATGTGCAGATCCAGGTACCTCCACCCAGGTGCACTATCCCCGAGGTTGAGAGATCTAGCAGAGACTTCGAGGTACATCTGCCGCGTCCACATACCAGGAGTGTCTATCTTATTCCAGCTTTAGTGGAAAGCTTTTCCTTCCTTTCAGTTGTTTACACATTCTGGAGTTAGATCAGTGTAGTATATTTCTGTTAGCCTGTGTTTTCCCGTGAATTTCCGGGTTTTAGGGTGATATTGTAGACTTTCGCATTATTTTTTTTTGGGGTTGTCTATGCCAAGCGGCATTTATGTATACAGTCTTTCTTTAGTTGTTCAGTTTTAATTAATTATTCCACAAGTTGTGTTATTTTTCAGCATTGTTAGGCTTACCTAGTTATAGGGACTAGATGCCATCACGACATGTTCACAGAGGGTGAACTGGGGTCGTGACAACGAGCTTTGCCCAGAATGAAATAGGCACATCAAAACACATTTTCACAACCTCATATAGCACAGTAGCATGACAGTCAACTAGGACAATCAGAGAATAGAATCTTACGTCTCAACACATTTGAACAATCAATTCACATATTTCCTAACAAGGTACACATGCCGTATACTCGGACCCAACAAGAGGATTCTACAAAGGTTAAAGTTAGCCATACATACCTCGAATCGGGATTTTTCCTTAATTTCTATCTCAAATCAGCGAAACTTCTAGCACCTTCAATCTAATACACAATGCGGCACATTTAAACTTAGAATTAGGAATCATGAACATGTCTTGAACTCATTTGATCTTTCTATCAAACACTAGGTGTTCCTTTAGATTAAATAACCCCTTTTTAGTGAAAGGTTACTCCAACCTACTTTCCTTTATTGGATTAAGATAAATTGGGTACATGCATGCAAGATTCTTAACCCCATATTTATGGACTATCCTACTCATGTTTCATTTTAACAAAAATCTAGAAATTTAGGGTTAATGAGATAGAAGCTTACCTCTTAGAGTGAAGAAATTTGTGTTCTACTTGATTAGATCCAAGCTTGAGTGATGAAGGAAGACCAATTTGATGAAGTTGAGACTTTCTTTCTCTAGAACCCACTCTTTCCTCTCTCTAATATCTCAGAAAAATGGTTAAAAATGAAGGGGAGGGGTATTTTAATGAACTGGGGTCAGGTTTTAAAATCAGAAAAATAGGAGCCCGACACAAGAATGCGGTTAGGAATGCGATCGCATTCCTGACATACGGTCCGTAGACTCGACCGCATAATGGCACTCAAGATGGGCCAAAATTCAAAACATACTGCCCAGGTATGAGACCATTGTGCGGTCCGCATACACGTTACGCGATTGCATAATGCGTCGCATAACTTCCCTCCCAAAATCAAAGGCAACAATGCGACAGCTTATGCGGTCCGCAGAACTGAAATGCGATCTCATATTGGACCACATAGTTGACCTCAAATGGGGTAGTGATATGCCCGTGTGTGCGACCATTATGCGGTCCGCATACACGTTATGCGATCGCATAGTGCGTCGCATAACACCTACTTTCTGGATTTTTTTTTTATTCTTTAAGTCTCGGGCTACTTTTTACTCAATTTAGGTCCGTTTTAAAAATTTCCACAATAAAAACAACTCGGGGACTCATTCGGGCATTATTTTAAAACAAGAAAATTTTACGGGTCTTTACATCCCCCCCCCCCCCCTAAAAATCATTNCTAACTCCAATATTTCAGAAAAATTTCACCAGAGTTCCCTTTGTAATTAGACCTATCTACCTGTCAGAGAGCCCCCAAAACACATTTCCAAGCACCAATACACAGTTTTAATCACCCAATAACTCACACACAATGTTGTTACCTCAAAAATTGGCAAACATTCAATCATTTTGTCAAATACACATAGTTTTTTCTTCTTATACCACAATTTGCACATGATGCACATTTTTGCACATAACTTGGTCGTTTTAATGAGTCCCATACAACCCAATCACCTCAATATGCTATATTCGTTTCAATTAATCATTACCAACCTACTTTACCATTAATCACTTGCCTAACACACCACTTTCATTTACCTCAAGGGTTGCACACTACCCAAATAGAACTGCGGGTTCAGTTTTAGCACACATTGGGAAATTACAACAATAAGGCAATTAGGGGAAGTTGGGGTGCTTTTGCAGAAAACGAACATAAAATATAATTTGCTTAGAGATGACAGTTCTGACGAACACTACTAGACTTATTCAAACAAATGGGGATGTCTTTCTTTCATCTCATTTTCCGCTTCCCACGTGGCTTCCTCAGTGCGCTGACTTCACCACAATACTTTAACTGAAGCAATTTCTTTGTTCCTCAATCTACAGACTTGTCTATCAAGAATAGCAACCGAAACCTCTTCATACGATAATTCTTCATTAACCTCAATAGTCTCAACTGGCACGATGGCTGATGGATCTCTAACCACTTTCTTCAACATGGACACGTGGAACACCGGGTGCACTAATGACAATTCAGGGGGTAATTCCAACCTATAAGCCACTTGTCCTATCCTTTGATCAATTCGATATGGCCCGACATACCTTGGGCTCAATTTCCCGTTCTTCCCAAAACGCATCACTCCCTTCATGGGAGATACCTTCAAGAATACCCAGTCACCTACTTGGAATTCCAATTCTCTTCGACGAACGTCCGCATAGGATTTTTGACGGCTCTGAGCGGTTTTCATCCTCTCCCGAATGACTCTGACTTTTTCCAATTCCTGGTGCACAAGATCTGGCCCTAACAATTCTGCTTCACCAACCTCGAACCACCCAATCGGAGATCTATACCTCCTTCCGTACAATGCCTCAAATGGGGCCATCTGAATACTAGCGTGAAAGCTGTTATTGTAAGAAAATTTGATAAGCGGTAAATGATCATCCCAACTACACTTGAAGTCCAACACACAAGCCCGTAACATATCTTCAAGCGTATGAATAGTCCGCTCTGCCTGACCATCAGTCTGCGGATGGAAAGCTGTGCTGAGATTTACCTGAGTACCCAAACCTTGCTGAAATTTCCTCCAAAAATTAGCCGTGAATTGGGCTCCTCAGTCTGAGATAATAGAAAATGGAGTACCATGAAGCATGACTATTTCCTTGGTATACAACTGAGCGTACTATTCTGTAGTATCGATGGACTTGACCTGGCAAGAAGTGAGCTGATTTCGTGAGTCGATCCACTATCACCCAAATCGAGTCGAACTTACTCTGAGTGCGAAGTCACCCTACCACTAAATCCATGTTGATCATTTCCCATTTCCACATTGGAATTTCCATAAGCTGAGTTAACCCACCAGGCCTCTGATGCTCGGCCTTCACCTGCAGACAATTCATAAATTTAGATACAAAGTCTGCCACACCTCTTTTCATAGCACTCCACCAATAAACTTCCCGGAGATCTTGATACATTTTCGTAGAACCTGGGTGCATGAAATACCTGGAATTGTGAGCTTCCACCATCACCCTCTCCCGAAGATTATCCACATCAGGAACACATAACCTTCCCTGGCACCGCAAAACACCATCATCGCTCCCCGAGTGAAAATGCCGAAATCTTGCTATTCAAAACCGCCTCCTTCAACTGCGCCAATGCTGGATCAATAAACTGCTTCTCCTTGACTTCCGCTACAAGTGATGATTCTGCCCCATTATGCACCATGACTTTTCCCTCGTCTGAGGTTGAGAGAGAGACCTCCAGACTAGCCAATTGACAAACCTCCCGAGCCAACGGCCTCTGATCTTCATCCAAATGAGCCAGACTACCCATAGACTTTAAACTGAGAGCGTCAGCCACTACATTTGCTTTTCCTGGATGGTACAGAATGTTCATATCATAATCCTTAAGTAATTCTAACCATCACCACTGCCTTAAATTCAACTCCTTTTGGTTGAACAAATATTGGAGACTCTTGTGGTCTGAGAACACGTCCACATGGACCCCATACAAATAATGCCGCCAGATTTTTAATGCAAACACAACTGCTGCGAGTTCTAAATCATGCGTCGGGTAATTCTTCTCGTGATTCTTGAGTTTCCTGGAAGCATAGGCTATAATCTTCCCGTGTTGCATCAACAAACATCCCAAAACAACCCTTGAAGCGTCGCAATAAACCACAAATCCCTCCGTGCCTTCTGGCAAAGTTAACACCGGTGCTGAAGTCAATCTTGATTTCAATTCCTGAAAGCTTTTCTCACAAGCGTCGGACCATTGGAACTTAGTTGCCTTCTGCGTTAATTTAGTCAATGGGGAGGCGAGGGTAGAGAACCCCTCCACAAAGCTCCGATAATACCTGGCTAGACCCAAGAAACTGTGAATCTCTGTTGGGGTCGTTGGTCTAGGCCAATGCTTCACCGCTGTGATCTTCTGGGGATCAACCTTAATCCCTTCTCTGGAAACAACATGACCCAAAAATATGACTGACTCCAGCCAAAATTCACATTTTGAAAACTTGGCATATAATTGGTGCTGATGAAGAGTCTACAGAACTGCCCTGAGGTGATTAGCATGATCCTCCGACTGCGCGAGTAGGCAAGGATGTCATCAATAAAAACAATCACGAAGGAGTCAAGAAGCGGTTTGAAAACCCGATTCATAAGATCCATGAAAGCCGCTGGAGCATTGGTCAGTCCAAAGGACATTGCCAAAAATTCAAAATGGCCATAACGAGTTCTGAAGGCGGTCTTAGGAATATCCTGCTTTCTGATCTTCAACTAGTGATACCCCGACCGTAAATCAATTTTGAGAAGAACCTCGCACCCTGAAATTGGTCGAACAAATCATCTATCCGAGGCAATGGATACTTGTTTTTGATAGTGACCTTGTTGAGCTGTAGATAATCAATACACATCCGAAGCGACCCATCCTTCTCCCTAATGAAAAGAACCCGAGCGCCCCACGGCGACACACTTGGCCAAATGAACCCCTTCTCTAATAAGTCTTTCAACTTCTCCTTTAATTCTCTCAACTCTGCTGGCGCCATTCTGTATGGTGGAATAGTTATTGGCGGCGTATCTGGCAATACATCAATCCCGAAATCGATCTCTCTATCTGGCGGAATCCCTGGAAGCTCGTCCGGAAATACATCAAGAAACCCATTCACCACTGGAATGGACCCGGGGGCAGACACTTCTGAAGTGGTGTCCGCAACCCGGACCAAATGATAAATACACCCTTTTTAATCATCTTTGGGGCCTTAAGGTAGGATATAAAACTACCCTTTTTGGCACCACGCCATTCCCTTTCCACTCAATAACTGACTCATTAGGCAACTCTAGTCTCATAATTCTTGTTCGGCAATCGAGTTTAGCAAAGCACGAGTACATCCAATCCATCCCCATGATAACATCGAAATCTACCATCCCTAGTTCGATAAGATCGGCCATGGTATCTCGACCACACACCATGACAACACAATTCCTATAGACTCGTGCGACTGTAATGGAATCACCAACCGGAGTCGACACAGAGAACGGCTCATGAAGTTGTTCGGGTTCTATCCCAAAACTTGAAGCAATAAATGGGGTAACATAGGACAAGGAGAACCCCGGATCAATAAGAGCATAACAATCAAGGGCTTGAATGGACAGAATACATGTAACAACATCTAGAGAAGCCTCTGCACTCTAGCGACCACTCAAAGCATAGAACCGGCTAGGTCCACCTCTACCACGAGCTCCACCTCTAACTGCACCACGCCATGCTGTTGCTGGAGGACGTACTGAAGATGCGGTGACTGAAGAATTGGACGGCTGAGCAAAATCACTACCCATGCCCTGACTGGGCGCACGACAATCCCGCCGAATATGACCTCTCACCCCACACCCGTAGCATACCGGGATATCTAGGTAACAAGGCTCGGTATGGAACCTTCCACACTTAGGCACGGAGCCCTCCTCTGCTGCTGGAACCTCCCTCCTGGACGACCGGTCTGATGGGGTCTCCTACTGTTTGATCATGGTCCTGAGCGACTGCTATGCTGATAACGGTGCACTAATGGCGGTGCACTGGATGAGGACTGAGCATAAGACTGGGATGGCCCCTCTCCCCTGACTGGTCTCCCTCCTCCAACTGAACTCCCCGAGTGGCCCGCTGACCGGGCCTTGCTGATACTCTCCCTCTCCGACCTTATCTTTAATTTCCTAGCCTCCGTGGCCTAGGCGAATCTCACTATCTTACCGTAATTCATGTCTGAGTGCAAGCAGCTGTAGCAACATCATTCACAACCAAGGGATTGATGCCCTGAACAAACCATCGAACTTTGACATCCATAGTCGATACCAACTGAGGAGCGTATTTGGAAAACCTCACGAACTCCATGTGGTACTCCCACACACTCATGTTACCCTTCTTGAGAACCTCAAACTCCATGGCACGGGCTGCCATAGTCTCGGCAGGCAAGAAGTGATCCATGAAAGCATCAACGAACTCATCCCATCTCGCCGGAGGACTTCCCTCCCCACGAGAATCCTCCCACATGATGAACCATGAATACGCTACTCCCCTCAGCCATTAAGATGCTAACTCAACCCCCTCTGTCTCTGTAGCCTTCATAACCCGAAGCGGCTTGTACATTTCATCTAGAAAGTCCTACGGATCGGCCTCTGGATCAATACATGAGAACTCTGGAGGGGCCAACCGCAGAAACTGGTTGACTCTAGAACCGGTGGAATCTCCCTGTCCGCTAGAGGACGCAGGGGAAGCATGAGATCTTTGGGCCTGAGCGGCCACTAACTGGGTCAACATATGAATAGTTCCCCTGAGGTCCCCATCGAAAGTACCGGGACCTGAAGCTGGAACCGAAGAAGGATTAGGAATATCGGCGAGAGGGATTGTAGCATTCTCTGCTCAGTAGGAGTAGGAACACTCTGAACTGGAACAGATAGGCCAGATGGATTCAAGGTCGGGGATTCGCTCTCAGCCGCACCATCGGGTACAAAATTCAAGGCCACACTTGGGGCGGCATTGGCCTCTAGGCTGAGTCGAGCTCTCTTTTTTGGTGCCATCACTGAAAATTTTGGAACAGAGTACAACTTAGACAAGAATACTTTCACTTTCCACTTCACCACACGATATAGAATAATAATGAAAAAGGGGTGTTTCCTAAATGTCCATGTAGGCCCCTAATTATAGATGTGGTCGACAACACACCGATAAGAAGGGATCTACTAGACACGGCTCTGAGACATCCTATGACACTTTTAAAACCTTAGGTTTTGATACCAAGTTTGTCACACCCCAAAATCGAGGGACGCGACCGACACTCAACCGGGTGACCCCAGTCAAGCGAACCTGAATTACCTTTCCTACCCAACGTGCTTCCCGTGTTTATATTATCCATTATTTATGTGAAACAGTGAGATAAGCTTAAAAGTGTGTGATTACTACAATAAGTCCAATTTTTCCTCATGTTACATTATTATACCAGATTTCCCAAAACATACATAATAGATATAACACTTCCCAATACGAACCACGATTACGAACAAATACAAACACTACCCAAAATATACATATACACCCACATAGTGTCTACGGAGCCTCTAAGAGTGCTAGGAGTTTATAAAATACTTGCCGGCAACAAGGCCCCGGCTATACCTTACAATACATAATATACTCAAAAGGAGATGGCAGGAACTACACATGGCCCCAAGAGGAAGCGGGGCTCACCAGTACAGCTGAAAGAGGACGAGGAGAAAGCATCACTAACGGCGAGCTGAGCTACCAGCTATGGACCCACCTACATCCATATAAAAGATGTAGTGCCCCCAGCAAAAGGGACGTTAGTACTGTGGAATAGTACTAGTATGTATAAACAAACTTTATCCCAAGTACAATCAAACAGTACACAATTAAGAGACAGTAATAACACCAATTAATAAATGCACGTGGAAAGAAACAACCAAAATGAAACAAGGTTCACAATCTCTCCTTTTTTCCCTTTCAACATCATCATATTCAAGAGCTCATAGATTTTCATTTCAGTAGTGATAATGATCACATTCCATCCTTATTACCTCAACCACCCTTATTAACTCGACCACCCTTATTACCTCACACCTCATCAAGCTTATTACTTTGTGTTGCGGCTCGCAACCCGATCCCACCTGACAATCATATTTCATAACAGCAATAACAATTAATTACATCACAAGAATTATCAAATCAAGGAATCACAAGTTCACAACCTCATATAGCACGGTAGCATGACAATCTACTAGGAAAATCAGAGAATAGAATGTTACGTCTCAACACATTTGAACAATCAATTCACATATTTCCAAACAAGGTACACGTGCCGTATACTCGGACCCAACAAGAGGTTTCTACAAAGGTTAAAGTTAGCCATACATACCTCGAATCGGGATTTTTCCTTAATTTCTATCTCAAATCACCGGACCTTCTAGCATCTTCAATCTAATACACATTGCGGCACATTTAAACTTAGAATTAGGAATCATGAACATGTCTTGAACTCATTTGAGCTTTTTATCAAACACTAGGTGTTCCTTTAGATTAAATAACCCCTTTTTAGTGAAAGGTTACTCCAACCTACTTTCCTTTACTGGGTTAAGTAAATTGGGTACATGCATGCAAGATTCTTAACCCATCTTTATGGACTATCCTACCCATGTTTCATTTTAACAAAAATATGGAAATTTAGGGTTAATGAGATAGAAGCTTACCTCTTATAGTGAAGAAATTCTTGTTCTACTTGATTAGTTCCAAGCTTGAGTGATGAAGTAAGACCAATTTGATTAAGTTGGGACCTTTTCTCCCTAGAACCCACTCTTTCCTCTCTCTAATATCTCAGAAAAAGGGCAGACTACCTTCTTACAGAGTGCTCTATCCCTAGAAGAAAATCTATTTTAGCATACTCTCTTTCTTTGGAAATGGTTAAAAATGAAGGGGAGGGGTATTCTAATGAAATGGGATCGGGTTTTAAAATCAGAAAAACAAGCGCCAGACACAAGAATGCAGTCAGAAATGCGATCGCATTCCTGACATGCGGTCCGCAAACTCGACCGCATAATGGACCTCAAGACGGGCCAAAATTCAAAAAAATGCGGTCCACATACACGTTATGCGATCGCATAATGCGTCGCATAATTTCCCTCCCAAAATCAAAGGCAACAATGCGACAGCTTATGCGGTCCGCAGAACTGAAATGCGATCGCATATTGGACCGCATAGTTGACCTCAAATGGGGTAGTGATCTGCCCGTGTATGCGACCATTATGCGGTCCGCATACACGTTATGCGATTGCATAGTGTGTCGCATAACACCTACTTTCTGGATTTTCTTTTATTCTTTAAGTCTCGGGGTACTTTTTATTCAATTTAGGTCTGTTTTAAAAATTTCCACAATAAAAACAACTCGGGGACTCATTCGGGCATTATTTTAAAACAAGAAAATTTTACGGGTCTTTACAGATGGCGTGACTCGACCCCTAGCTTCAAATAATTAAAATAAACATGTTGTAGAATAATGGGTACGGTTCCTGTGACATAATTTGCGGTGTGTACAAAATAACAAGTGCGCGACACCGCGACTTATTCAAATAAACTCCTTAATTATTTAAATTGTTTAAAAGCGGTTAAATGGTAAAAAGGAATAGAATGCACGTAGGTTTCAGACAATGTTTTAAAATCAGATAAGTAGGCCAATAATAATAGTTGAGCGACCGTGCTAAAATCACGGAACCCGAGAATTCCTAACACTTTCTCTCGGGTTAAAAAAATTTCTTACCCAGATTTATGTGTTTGCGGACTGTAAAATAGAGTCAATTTTTCCTCGATTCCGGATTTAAACCGGTGACTTGGGATACCATAAACTATCCCAAGTGGTGCACTCTTAATTTTAAATAAGATAATCCCGTTTTGATTTATGTCACTTTAATCGGAAAAACTCCCTTATACCCTTCCCGGGGTATTAAAAAAGGAGGTGTGACATCTCTGGCGACTCTGCTGGGGACAAGAACCCAGAATCTCTGGTTTAAGGTTCAGAATTTGAGCTTAAAATAATTGTTATATGTTGGCTTTATTTATTACCTGATTTTATTTACATATTTGGGCCTAATGTGCTAAATGATGATTTTTACCACTTTGATATTATCTTAACTGTATATAAACTGCTACGAAACCCTTCTCTTCTATCTTCTGAGGAGTGCACACTGGCGTGACTTCTTTCTGTTAGTGTCATATCCTTATTTAGAACGAGGTTCGGACAAGTTGCAAAGCTAGATGATCTTTTGGTTACCGGTACGCTGCCCCCCTCCCCTCCCCCCCGCTCTAGTTGTCCGTTCGAGTAAGCCAGGTCTAGAACAATACACCCAGGTTTTAAACCTAGAATAACTCAGCCTCATGCTGGATCCCTGGTAGGAACGCTTGTGTGCATCACATGCATTTGACTTTGGGGACTCAACACAGGGGGCTGGGTCTGTCTAGGACAGGTGTACCCAAAAAATAAAAGACCATCTTAAAGCATTTATGTGCTATATGTTGCATTCTTCAAGGGTAAAAGGGGCCATTTGGCGGACCAATGATGGTTGAGGGTAAATGAGAAAGAAAAGAGGGTTAAGTGTGAAAATGAAGCAAGTAGGCCTCAATTTCTTTTCTTTGGAAAATTTATTTATTTATTCAAGAAAAGGACCAAAAAAAATGAAAATGAAAATTAAAAAAAAAAATTGCACTTTCCCGTCATTTTCCTAAAAAAAAAGAGAAAAGAAGTTCCAAAAAGATTTTACACGCCTTCATCATTTTTCAAAAAAAGAGACAAAAAAATATGTTTTTCCCAAATTAGTGTTTTTTTTAAATTCTCTCTCGTATCCAATCTTCTCGAACTACGCAAACCTGATTCTCGTCTTTCGGGACGTGGTACGTAGGCAACCCACATAGGTTCCGGTACTAGCGAGTCTTAAGTTCTTGGCATCGGGGGGTCGTAGCTAAATCTTTCATATTTAGCCACTTTTTTCCACATCAGCCATTTGTGCAAAATAGGGCTATTTTTTTTTTCTCAAAGTGTCTTATGAACATATGTCTTAGAGCATTAAGTGTACAACAAGGTTTCTTCTCTGTTGAAGGTCTGTTATGTTGAATTTGCATGCTTAGCCATTTTTTAGCCACATAAGCCATTTCTACAAAATGAGTCATTTTTGCAAAGTAATTTTCCATGTCTTTGAGTGTACCTTTGCCGAGTTTGCACTAATAGAAACTTTTGGCCACGCAAGCCATTTGCCAAAATAGCCTCAATCATGTCTTGCATGTGTCCAACAGGAAGTGTAATTGTCGCACATAGTATTCTAGGTCTTTAACTCTATTTGGTCTTAGTTTTCTCATACAGGTGTGGATCTACTTACCGGAGCTTGATCACGACAGACGCCGCATGACCATCCAGTCAGGACCGCTGCATTTAGGAGCTGCTTAAGGAGATTATTTATTATTATTATTATTATTATTGTTATTATTATTATTATTATTATTATTATTATTATTATTATTATTATTATTATTATTATTATTATTATTTTAATGTTTTTGAGTCTTTCTAGCCATGTCCAATAGTATTGAGTCTGTTAGATGGTGTCAGAGTCTATCATAGTCTAGCTGAGTTTGTCGAGTCTTTTGTTATTGTATTTTTGATTCCGTATTAAAAAAAAAGGGTTGTAAATGAAAAAAGCAAAAATATTCTTATTTATTTTTAGTTTATTGTATCCATCACTTCTCCGGAACTACGCTTGGTCTGATTTATGTCGAACATGATACGTAGGCAACCTACATAGGGTTCGATCAAATCATTTTTAAAATTTAAAAAAAAAGAAAAAGAAGAGAAAAAAAAGAGAGATGAAGTTGGGGGATGTGAAAAAATCATAGAAAGAAAGAGCGATAATCGTAAATAAAAGAGAGTAAATGAAGAAGGAAAGAACAAGGAGAGTAAAATCGGGATGATGCCATATGACCCTACAACCCTCTAAGCCATTTTAGAAACGTTAATTATCGCTAGGTTCATTGCACGCAACGTTATATGTATATATGATAAATGCCCTAACGCTAACATGTTGGCTTTGTTTTGCTCTTTTTTGTTACCTTTATTGTTATCATAACAGAGGGTGGTTAGTTTGTGGCACTTTGACGGTTTATCCATACAACACTAGGTCAAAGCGCCAGACAGTCATGAATAACAAAGAAACAGATACGGGAGTTGTGGACCCGCCGAGAAACTGTTGAGTCAGAATCGGAACTGAAAGAGGAGCTCCGTAGGGTAAAACATCAGATGGCAGAAATGTATCAGGTCTGGGTTAGGGGACACCCTCCACCTTCATTCCCTACTAGCTATGAAGAAAGCCTTGCTTCCATTCCACCACTATCCCGAGCCCAAATGCCCAACACCGTTGACCTTTCCCCACAACATGCACCAAGCTTCATCCCTTACCACTCCTACCCCGGCACTTCGTCTCAGAATTTACATGCCCCACCAACTAAAACAACTTCATACCTCGCTCCAACATCTGCTCCTATTTTTGCACCCCCTCCACGAGCTACCCTCCACCAATCCTCTTGTGAGGCTGCATTTCAAGCTCCAGATACCCAATATTATGCTCCCGAACCCACCTTCAAAGTCCCAGATCCTTACACCTAAACTCCTCACTTTGAGCCTTATGTTAAGATTGAGAAACCACCCAATAACGTGGAGCAGGAGGAGATATCTAGGAAAGTAAAGAGTCTGGAGAAATCATTGAAAAATATGCAAGGGTTAGGAGGCCAGGTGAGTGTGGCTTATATGGATTTGTGTTTATTCCTTGATGTCCAGCTGCCTGCCGGGTTCAAGATGCCCAAGTGTGACTTGTATGGTGGACATGGGGATCCTGTAGCTCACCTGAGAGGTTATTGTAGTAAAATGAGAGGCGTGGGGGGGGGGAGATGAATTACTGATGGCGTACATCAGCCAGAGTCTGAGTGGGGCAGCTCTAGAATTGTACACCCGCCAGGACACTAGCAGGTTGTACACGTGAGATGATATGGCCCAGGCCTTTGCTTGGAACTTTCAGTACAATATAGAAATTGTCCCGGATCGCATGTACCTCACCGAGATGGAAAAGAGGCCTAATGAAAGCTTTAGGGATTACAGGCTCAGAAGGCGAAAACAAGCTGCCCGAGTCAATCCACCGATGGAAGAAGCTGAGATGGTTGAGTACTTTATTCAAGCTTAAGAGCCGGCTTATGTTGGGAATTTGATCTCGGCTGTGGGTAAGACTTTTAATGACACGGTGAAAATGGGAGAAATTGTAGAAGAAGGGTTGAAGTCAAGCAAGATCGTGAGCGATTCTGCTTTAAAAGCCACAACACAAGCAATTCAGAACGACACAGGAAGCTTGTTAGGTCAGAAGGAACATGATGATGTTGCCATGGTTGTCTCAGGATCACAACATGGCCTAACGGGTCAGCCTCCCCAATATACTCATCCTAGACCCCGACGCCAACCCTAAACCTATCCCCGAGCTCCACATAATCCACCTCCGTATTATCCTACGAACCACATCCAGTCATCTGTCCAACCATTGGATCACTCCTTCTGGCGAGCGCCAACACTGCATAATACACTCTTGCCTTCATTTTATGTTCGAGCATCCAACAACCCTAGAAAACAGGGGCCTGGAGGGGAACAAAGGCAAAGAAATAGTTTCACACCAATCAGAGAATCCTACACAAGCTTGTTTGAAAAGTTCAAACATTTTGGCTTGATCCAGCCGCTCCTCGGCTACACCCCAGACCCATATGCAAAAGGTTTTGATCCTACTGTACGGTGGATGTACCACTCTAATGTGCAAGGGCATAACATTGAAGATTGTCGTGCTTTGAAAAGGGAAATAGAAACAATGAAGAAGGGATAATTGTGATCCAGGACATTGACACCCAGAATATCGTGCAGGATCCTTTACATGCACATGATGATGCACACTTTGTGGGGATGATGCGTGGTGACATGGAGTATGAGAATCCTGTCGGAAACTTGCAGACTGAAATTGAAGAAGGTCATGATGATTCTGATGAGCAAATTGTGGCTAAAGTTCAGCTTAGCAATTGAAAATTCATTTCATCCTCATTAGGAAGGAATCTTGGTAGCTTGTTTTGATGTTTTTTTTCCTATAATTTGGGTTATTTTAGGGTTGTGATCCAGATTTTATTTATTTATTGAGTCAAACCCTTCTATCCCTCTATTCTATTTGTGTGAGTCTGATCTGTCTATTTTGTTGTTATTTTCATTATCCGGGTTATTTTAGGATTGTAGCTCGAATTTTAGGTTTTTTGTCTTGTCATTAAACCCTTTCATCCTTTACTTAATGAAATACAGTTTATCGTTTTGTGTCATTATGAGCTTAGTTCTCTTCGCGCCTGCTTTAGTGACATGACATACATACAGAATTTTTAGCCAAATCTTGAAAGTCAGTCTAATCATGAAGTAATGACACAACTTTGAATATTAAAAAAGTATGCATTTGAGGAAACAAGTAAAGATTCATGCATTGCAAGACAACCTGAAACTTGAATTGAGTGAAACTGAGGCGGTTAGTCTGGAAAATCAAGAGGTTGATAAGAGCATACAACAAGGAAATGTCTCTCGAGCAGTTTGATGTAGATTAGTCAGTGTTGAAATGCATTCTTCCACATCAAGATAAGGTTGAGTCAAGTCTGCTATGAGCTGGCAAGAGTCATTCATTGGGATAAAGGTATTTCCCATTGGCTCTTTCTGTTTGTGTTGATGCCATCAAGAGAAATTGTGCATGGTTCTTCGGCTTATTTTCAATTGCATTGTTTGTACTTGGCACCTTTAAAGTTTGGTATGACGAAGGCATTTTATTCTGCTACCCCAAACACTTTTATCTTTTGCTACCCCTTTGAGCCTTAACTTGTTCTCTTCCATGCCCCTCTTTTGAAATCCCAAATAGAGTTAGAAAATATAAAGTATGGAAAAACAAAAAAAAAGGGGAAAAGGAAAAAAAAGGAAAACAGAAAAAGAGAAAACAAAAAGAAATGAAAAATAGAAAAGTAGAAAAGAAAAACGTAAAGGAAAAATGAGAAAAAAGAAAAGAAAAGAAAAAGGAAGAAAAAGAAAATAAAAAAAAGAGAAAAAAGAAAGAAAAATGAAAAAAACAAAACAAATTGTACGTTTGAACTACGTTCGACCTGATTCTTGTCAACACAAGATACGTAGGCAGCTTTATGGTTCGGTCCCATCAAAACAAAAATTCAAAAAAAAAAAAAAATCCCCAGACTCCAAGAAACTGGGGCAGAAGTTTTAATTTTGGCAAAAAGATCTGATTCCAAAAGTTATAAATTTGAACTCCTCAATCTTAAATTATTTTGAGCATTTATGATATCCTTTCTTTCAAACCCTGTCCAAAAGCCTACATTACGGTCCAAAGAAAGACCTTCCAGTCAATATTTGAGGATGCCAAATCAAATGTGTGGTAAAACTATGATGTTATTGTATCATGGGTAATACCTTGTTCTCAGCACAAAGAGAGAAAATAATAAAATGAGAGAGTCTTATCGGTGAAAACCCTCATGGGTACCGTAAGGCAACAATGAGTTGAGAAAAAGAGCATAATGAGAGAGGCTTGATGGTGAAAACCCTTCAGGGCACTAAAAGTCGAGTGAGGATTGTGGATCAAATAAGACAATTGGAGCGCTGAAGCCCAGTTTCACAGCTTAGAGGCATAACAAGAGTTGAAGATTAGACTCGCTTGACAGATCAGGCCGCTTAATCCAAAATGCATGTCATGGTCAGTGGAGATGGCCTTCAAATCAGATGAGTTTTTACTTTGTTCTTTTTCCTGGGAAATATATTTTCTTGTTAGATACCCTATCTTCTCATTTTTATCCTTATTTTTTTCCTTTTGTTTTGTTTGAGTCCCCTTTCAGTCTGTTTTGTCGAAACAAGTGAGAAATGACTTCAAAATCTGCTACCAGCTTTTTAATCACACAAAGTCGAGTCTAGAAAGCACATCAAATTGGCATAAGGTAGAGTATAATGGCATGTGCACTGAGTTGGTGATAATATATGTTCTTTGGGATTCATGTGAAATGCAAAAGTTCGGTAAATATCAATTCATGAACAATACGTCGGGTATAAGGTATTGGGCTTGACCGGATCATGGGTGTTTTCATTGATAATGGTTGACAGAGAAAGTTGTTAACCAATAACAATCAAGGTCTTCTAAGTGGAAATCAAAGTTATCATCGCAAGTGAAGTAGAAAAATCCCTCAAGGTCAAGGCCACAAAGTAACCACCATGTTTAAACTCACAAGTTTTTTTTCTTTGTCTGAAACAGGGTTGAAGGCTATGTTCACATCAAAGCTTGAATTTTTCAGGTGTAATGCCCCAATTTTTCTTATACAAAGGTTATTGAGAAAATCACACATAACCCCTAGGAGATGCGCTTCCTAGTCTGGGTCTTTCAAATATATTTTTGTTTAGGAGACGCATTTCCTAAATTGAGATTCTACCCGTAGGAGACGTACGTCCTAGATTTGGTCATTTAAATTCATCCTTAGGAGACGCACGTCCTAGTCGGATTCATTGAAGTTTTACCTGTAGGAGATGCACTTCCTAGTAGGGGTCTTTCAGATTATACTTTCTAGGAGACGTACCTCCTAGCTTTGGCCATTTAAATTCATCCCTAGAAGACGCACGTCCTAGTTTGGAGTCATTGAAGTTTCACCTTATGAGATGCACTTCCTAGTCTGGGTCTTTCAGGTTATATTTTTGTGTTGGGATACGCACTTCCTAAATTGAGATTTCATCCCTAGGAGATGCACTCCCTAGTTTTGGGCCATTTAAGTTTCATCCCTATGAGACGCACTTGCTAGTTTGAGTCATTCGAGTTTTATCCTTAGGAGATGCACTTCCTAGCTTGGTTCATTTAAGTTTCACCCCTAGGAGACACACTTCCTAGTCTGGGTCTTTCAAGTTATATGTTTTTTAGGAGATGCACTTCCTAAGTTGAGATTTTACCCCTATGAGACGCACTTCCTAGTTTTGGGTCATTTAAAGTTCATTCATAGGAGACACACTTCCTAGTTTGAGTCATTGAAGTTTCACCCTCTAGGAGACGCACTTCCTAGTCTTGGTCTTCCAGTATATACTTTTAGGAAACACACTTCCTAAATCGAGATTTCACCCCCTAGGAGACGCACTTCCTAGTTAGGGTCTTTCAGGTTTTACTCTTAGCAGACGCACTTGCTAGTCAAACATTCTTGGTTTTTCTCATAGGAGACGCACCTCCTAGTCCAGTCTTTAGTTTACTCTTATCATTGCATCAGTAATATAAGTGGTTTACAGTTTTGCTAACAACTCACAAATCTCCCGAGTGCAAACTGGGGCAGAAAATTTTGTTTGTTTTGTTGTTTTGATAGCATGCACCCACCGGGAGAACGAGGGAAGTCATTTCATAATTCATTTCAGAGTCATTTCAAGTTGCAAGTCGGTAGCAGGCGCCCACCTGGATAATGAGGAAAGTCATTTCAAAATTCAATTCATGTTAGAAGTAGCAGAAGCTCGCGGTAAGAATGCGAGTAGACAATAGATGACCAACAGAAGTAGTCTCAATCCAGAATAAAAGAAGAAAAGAAAAAAAGCATCCAAAATGCGGAAGCGGAGACAAGATATGGATTTCTCAAGACACAAATGAGTTACGAGCTTTGCATGTCCTGTCATGATCCGAAGAGCTGAAGAAGAATGAACTAGTACCTGTAGCTAGCAAGCGTCAAGGTTCAAATTTAAAGTCTGCATGAAGATCATTCAAGACTCAAGATCAAGCTTCAGAAGACTTATATATAGGAATCTTGTAACTCATAGCTGACAGGCTTAATTAGTCTCTTTTATTTTTGATTTTGATGTAATAACAGGGCCGCGGACGGGAACCTCGACGAAATGGCACCTCAATTGGCTCTCCACCTCGGTATCCTCCTCCGTTCTTCTCACTTCTGAACTACACATGGCCTGATTCCTTTATAGCCAAGGATATGTAGGCAGCTCAGATACAAGGGCTCAATCACATTCTCCTTTCTTTAAGTTTTTGGTATCTCTAAATAAGGGTCTGGTCAAAAAACCTGTCTAGTCGTTCTTTGTATGAAAACTCTTCGTGTTTCCAGTCAAAGAGAGGCAGCTGTAGACATGTAATTTTTGACCTTCCCAGAGATTTTACACATTTTAGCGTACAACAATTTAGTTTAGACCTAATATCGTTATTTTAGCTAGTTTTAACTCTTAACTTTATTTTTAAGTAAAAAAAAATTAAAAAATACAAAAAATGAGTTTATTTTAATATTTAATTAATTAAGTTTTAATTAATATTTTTAGAATTATAAATTTTGTATAACGAAGAGTGAGTTTTTGGGTTGTAAAGTCCATTTCTTGGTCCTTGGCCCAATTTCAAAAGCACATTCCCTTTAGCCCAATACCCACTAACCCAACCCTAAAACCTATACTCCTTCTTCCTCACATAAGACCTTAGAAGACCCTAACAAGAAATACACTTGAAGAGACAAAAAAATGGACCCTTCATCTCCTTCATCCTATATCCGCCGCCGCCGGCAACTACTGGCTGGCCAACCACCAGCCAAAAGAACGACCATTGCCATAGCTGTCGCTGACCTCCTCTCCCTCACCCTCAAACCTGCCGGTCACCGACTTCACCACCACCCTCACGCCGGCCAGACCATCCTAATACCCTCACTCATCTCCTCCCTTGAAACAACCACACGCCGCCACCACTCAAACTCGCCGGCCATTTCTTCCACCCCCTCAACACCCAACGACCCACCATTGAATCCGGCGAAACAGTGCTTAAACCAGCAGTAAACCCAGCTCAAAAATGCCTTGAAACTACCCCAATTCAGTGTGACAGTCAACCCAAAATCGTTGTCCAACTCAGTCGATTTGAATCCCTCGAGGTTGTTGATTCCGGTTCGAGTTTCTGGGCCTCTAGCTCGATTGAAGATCGTTTGTTTGTGGTATTTCGGTTCCTCTGTAATATTCTTAAATTTTGAGAGGTACGTCACTATCTTATTCTTTATCTATCGATTTTGTCTCATATGATATTTGGGTGATAAACTTTACGTTGATTTCATGGTCATTCGTGATATTTTGAACTGAAATGGTCTGATGTTGCTACGAATTTTTATTACTTGATTTAAGGGGGAATTATCCCACGTTCAGTAGTGAAACAATTCATACCAATTCCTTATTGTAATGTATTCCTTTTAGTGAAAATTTTCACCAAGGAATTCGGGCATAATAATGTGAGGTGACCCAATCTATTTCACAAACAATCTCAAAAGTTTAGGAAAATGAAGAATGCAGTAACATCGTGACTACGCGTCTGGTTCCCATGACGTAGTTGTGACACTTAACTATTAAAATTCGCGGTACATTTATGTGACCCGAACACAATTTAAGTTTAATAAAATAAATATGTTGTAGATCGTGGGTACGGGTCCTGTGATGCGATTCACAATGTGCACAAAAACAAGCAAGTGCGTGACCCTGCGACTTGTTCAAACAATTTCCATAAATCACGGACCTCTTATAATTAAATATCAAATTAGAAAATCAACTTATGAGCATTGTATTTTTCTTTAGGATAAATTAATAAATAATATATCGTGACTATGGGTACGGTTCCCGTGGTATAGTCATAGGTACATAACTCCAAAATTCGAGTGCACGCTGGCGTGACTCGATCCCTAATTTCAAATAATTCAAATAAACATGTTGTAAAATCATGAGTACAGTTCCCGTGACATGATTTGTGATGTGTACAAAATAACAAGTGCGTGACACCATGACTTATTTAAATAAACTCCTTAATTGTTTAAAAGCAGCGAAAAGTTAAAAAGGAATAAAATGCACTTAGGTTTCAAACAATGTTTTAAAATCAGATAAATAGGCCAATAATAATAGTTGGGCGACTGTGCTAAAACCATGGAACCTGAGAACGCCTAACACCTTCTCTCGGGTTAATAGAATTCCTTACCCAAATTTTTGTGTTCGCGGACTGTAAAACAGAGTCAATTTTTCCTCGATTCGGGATTTAAACCGGTGACTTAGGACACTATAAACTATCCCAAGTGGCGACTCTGAATTTTAAATAAGATAACCCCATTTTGATTTATGTCACTTTAATTGGAAAAACTCCCTTATACCCTTCCCGGGGTAGTAAAAAAGGAGGTGTGACTCCATGGAAATGCAATAGTATGATGCTGACAAGACAAAGCTTAGACTTGCAAATTGAAGGGCAGAGCTTAGCCCGAAAGGAAAGTGAAGTAAATACTTCTTGAGACAACGTTTAGTTTCGAAGAAAAAGTAAATTGGAGGCAGAGCTTAGCCTCGAAAGGCAGAAAAGTAGCCTTATGCAAGTGGAAGACAGAATGGCAGCCTTATGCAAAAATGCAGATGGAGGTAGAGCTTAACCTCGGAAGGAAGAAAGGTAGCCTTATGCAAAGGGAAGGCAAAATAGTAGCCTTATGAAATAATGCAAATGGAGGTAGAGTTTAACCTCAGAAGGCAGAATGGTAGCCTTATGCAATGAGAAGGCAGAATAGTAGCCTTATACAGATGGAAGGCAGAATGGTAGCTTTATGCAGAGATGCGAATGCAGAGGGAGACACCGTTTAGTCTCAAAAGGCAGAAAGGTAGCCTTATGAAAGAATGCAGATGTAGATGGAGATAATGCTTAGTCTCGAAAGGCAGAATGGTAGCCTTATGCAAGAAATAAAATGACAGTAGAAATTCTTAGCTGGTAATAAATTGTGGTATTGTGACCATTGTGAGCATTGTGATAATGAAGCATCGTTTGTGTTGATAATAAATGTCGGCAAGTGCAATGGTTTTAAGAATCACATTTTGAACAATGTTTGTCTCCTAGGCGGACAATATGTTTAGGTATTTTGCAACCCTAGTGCCTTCATCCAAAGAAAAATTGTGAGTTCTGTAAAGGGAAGGTTAGTTCGTATCCCCGTTGGCTTTCCTTGACTTGTTCGGCTTAATCTGATGATATTGTCTATATCATTGGGGTAGCGTTTGCTAAACAAAGCTGTTTCAAGAACAATCATTCATGATTTTGTAAAAGTATGACATAAACGTATAATTTAAAATAGCTTTTTAGATGAACCGATGACCATGACGTAGTCCAAGACATTGCAACCTTTCTTGCTATGGATGGTTTGATGTTTCTCACTGCTGCTCGTGCAGCGACTGGCTGACCTTGCTTCAGAATTTTGACCCCTCAAAATTCTGCCCAGTTTCCAATTGCGGGAAAAAATGAATTTTTTTATTGAATTGTTACTGAACCCATAGGGCTGCCTACGTATCCCCTCTTAAACGGGAATCAGGTCAGGAGTAGTTCAATTTACATCATATAAGGAAAGCATAAAAGTTACACATAGTAGCGCTTGATTGCATCTGAATTGATTGATTTTGGCCAGACTTCTCCGTCTATTTCTGCAAGTATAAGTGCTCTTCCTATCAGCACTCGGTGAACCATGTATGGGCCTTGCCAGTTGGAAGAGAACTTCCCTTTGGCTTCATCTTGTTGTGGAAAAATCTTCTTTAACACCAGCTGCCCTGGTGCGAACAATCTCGACTTGACTCTTTTGTTGAAGGCTCTGGACATTCTGTTCTGATAGAGTTGACCATGGCAGACTGCACTCATTCTCTTTCAGTCTATGAGGGCTAGTTTCTCATACCGGCTCTTTACCCATTCTTCGTCGTTGAGCTTGGCTTCTTGTATGATCCTTAGGGAAGAAATTTCTACCTCAGCGCGAATGACAGCCTCTGTACCATAAACTAGCATGTAAGGAGTTGCCCCTGTAGATGTGCGGACTGTTGTACGATATCCCAGTAAAGCAAATGATAACTTCTCGTGCCACTACTTATGCTTCTCTATAATTTTCCTCAATATCTTCTTGATGTTTTTGTTAGCGTCTTCTACAGCTCAATTCATCTGAGGTCAGTAAGTTGTGGATTCTTGTGTTTGATTTTGAAAGTCTCGCACATAGCCTTCATCAGGTCACTGTTAAGATTGGAACCATTGTCGGTGATGATTGACTCTAGGACTCCGAATTGACAAACAATGCGGTCGCGGATAAAGTCGGCCACGACTTTCTTAGTTACTTCTTTGTAGGATGCTGCTTCGACCTATTTGGTGAAATAATCGATGCTACCAAGATGAACATGTGTCCGTTGGAGGCGGCAGGCTCGATCGGTCCAATAACGTCCATTCCCGAAGTGGCGAACGGTCACAGTGAGCTTGTGGCATTAAGCTCGTTTGGATTTACCTTTATCATGTCTGCATGTATCTGACATCGGTGGCATTTCCGGACATACTGGATGCAGTATGTTTCCATAGTCATCCAAAAGTAACCAACCCGTAATATCTTCTTTGCTAAAACAAAACCATTTATACGTGGGCCGCAGTTCCCAACATGAATTTCCTCTAGTAGCTTGAATGCTTCTTTTGCGTCGACACATCTTAGTAGTCCCAAATTGGGAGTCCTCCTGTACAGGATTCCTCCGCTGTGAAAGAAGTTATTGGATAGTCTCCGAAGTGTGCGTTTCTGAGTAGGATTTGCAAGCTCCGGGTACTCTCGTTTTTCCAAATATTCCATGATGTCATGAAACCAGGGCTTCCCGTCCGCCTCTTCCTCGACATGGGCACAATAAGCTGGCTGATTGTGGATTTCACTGGAACGGGGTCAATAAAGTTCTTGTCTGGATGCTGAATAGTTAAGGACAAAGTAACCAATGCATCAGCGAACTCATTCTGGATCCTAGGGACGTTCCGAAATTCTATCTTCGTGAACCTCCTTCTTAATTCCTGCACATGGTGTAGGTACGACAGTATCTTGGAATTCTTGGTAGCCCATTCTCCTTATACATGATGTACCAGCAAATCTGAGTCACCAATCACTAACAACTCTTGAACATTCATGTCGATGACCATTTTGAGCCCTAAGATGCAGGCTTCATATTCCACCATATTGTTGGTGCAAGGGAATCTAAGTTTGGCAGATACTAGATAATGTTGACCAATTTCTTATATCAGGACAGCTCCAATTCCAACTTCTTTGAAATTCGTCGCTCCATCGAAGAACAGTCTCCAACCGTCGTAGGACTCCGTGCTGCCTTCTCCTATGAATGATACCTCTTCTCCTATGGTGGCCTAGTGCATGGGTGTAGAAATGGTCGTTTATGGAGTTCTGCAGTTCTGGGATGAGTAGTGGAGTGTTTTTTGGATTATGACAGGTATTACATTGTGTTGGGAGTGTTTGGTTCTTTGGTGGAGTGGCGTGACAATGAGTTGCGATATGATTTTTCTATTTTGGGATATTTTACAGAGATGTAGGATTTTGAATGTTGCGGAGGTTGACGTCTGGGATGCTGAGGGAGAATGACAGGTTTGCTAGATTTTGAACCTGATCAAGCTCCTCTTGGAACTTAAATAATATATGTTCAATTTGTGACATATTCTCATTAGGAAACCGAATACCCTGGCCATCAGTGGCCTCTACCCGTTCAACCGTGTTCTCCTTCCTGATGTTGCTTGAATCTTCCATTTTATTCTTGCCTTTGTTCTTGCCTTTAGGAGGACTAGGAGGAGGAGTGGGTGGAGGGCTCCTGGATCTTATGAGATAGGATGATGATGCTAGAGTTTACGAACTAATCTTTGGGGAGGGGAATAATAAAAGAAAGAAAACAAAAAAAAACAAAGGTAGCCAAGTCAGTGCGGATTATAAAAAGGTATTGCAGTATTTAAAGCGTGTACTAATTTGGGAACCTCTTTGTGCCCGAGGTAGGCCTAGCGACAAATTGATTTGGAGAACTTAAAATGCTAAATGCCTCATTTCATTGATAAGAAATAGACGAATCCCAAAATGACACTAAGATAAACAAGAAGTAAAGTCACTAATGGCCATTGACCTTATTACATCAATAAAGCAAAAAAGTAAATTCATATCTACTTGATCCCAGAAGGACCTTCTCCAGACTCGGCATTCTTGGCTCCTTCGTACAGATTCCCCAGCTTGTGAAGTCCCAGCAATAGGTATGCTCTGGCTAGATTTCCACCTTCGGTCCCTTCAGCCTTTTGACAGTCTTCGACCCTCTTGAGGAATTTACCTTCTAGCTCGACTATGTCTCATTCTAAGTATCCTAGCCTCTTTTTGGTACTGATGGCCATGTCTTTTCATTTTTCAATCAGTTTCTTGTTGGACTCGTGTATCTCGCGGTGTTTGTCCTTGCATTCGTGGATCCTTTTGCATATTTGATTGTACTTGACCTGTACTTCGGCCTTCTTATCTATAATCCTGTGGCCTCGAACGAACACTGGCTTGCCCAGACCATCCCAATTGTCTTATAATCCCAAATAGAAAGGGGTGTAACCGGCATGATACTTGTCTGGCTCAATGGTGTCTTTCTCCATTACAATCTTACAGTGCCATATGTGTTGAGCTTGGCATTTGTGAGGATTGTCGTCATTCTGACAATCAGCCCGGAAATGACACATCTTGTCGACCCTTGGTATGATCTGCTTTCTACCCGCTTTTCTCATAATCGGAGAGGGACGTAAGGATATGTTCCTCTCAGACCAATCAATATCAAGAATGGTGCATCTCTGGATCGGACGATGAACTCTTCGGTTGGAAACCACTCAAACATCCACTAGACTTGTTCCTCAGTCATATGGTCGAAGAACTCGACCCACTCTTTGGCATTCTCAGGCTGAGAAAACATGTCAGGGATGTAGGTCATTCCACGCCCTTCGCTGAATCTCTTGTCGATATTGGCCCTTTTGGAGATGTTCCAAAAGCCAAAGCTGTAGTAATAAGTTGTAACCCTCGAAGTGTTTTTCTCCTCTTTGGCATATCTCTAAGGCTCGGTATATGTCTAAAATGATCATGGGCACGATGCTGAAGTTTTTCCCACCAATTCCCTCCATTAGCGTCTTGGTTACCATAGCCAACCTAGTATGGATTCTTTCTTTCTTCATTAGAAATATGATTAGACTCAGGAAGCAAAACATGAAGATGAATACCCTACGGTGGATGTGTCCCAAGGATATGATGGCAAATTCATCATGGAAGGTGAGGTATGACATGATATGGCCGTACCTTTCATATAGATAGTCAAAAGGGATGCATGATTCCTTTAGGCATCCCAATTCTGCGTTCTTCTTCAGACCTATCATCTTTAAGAAACCCTTTCCTGTGCGGTTCTCAGGCATTAGCATACCCGGCCAACCCTCCTATTTCCTCTAACAAAGGTGTCATCTCGATGTCCCCAAAGCAGAAGATGGCCTTTTCACAATACCAAAATGGAGTAGCAGCCTCTATCATCATGTTGTTAGGCTGGATATCCAGAAGGTATGGTAGATTACCCAGATATTTCTTGACAAAGGTTTTGTCACTAGAATGCAGATCTTCCCACCAACTTAGTAATTTTGGGTGGATATTGGTGATCATGCTGAACCTGGGGACTTCGTGCCTCATATTTCTGCAAGGCAAACAAGGTTAGGCCCTGACCACCACCAAACTCGACTATTTAACATCAACGATTAGCAGAAAACATTTAATTCTCCAAATAAATGCACAAAATGTGATGATGTTTGTTTGGGTTTGTGGAAACCCAGTGGACTTTTGGACAAGGCTATTTTAAAGGCTATTGTGCGGACAACACATTAGCCAGGCTAGGTTTGACCATGATGCATGCAACAGTTTAATAGAGTAAGGTTTCTATGCGATTTTAGACCGTTACCCTTGAGCGGACAACTCAAGGGGGAAAGGCATGGAACCATCGACTGCACCGCTCATCGACTAGTTTTGCCGCAAATAAGCCTTTCCGAATTTAGGGGGTAATTATATAGGAAGGGCGCAACCATTCATTAAGCGTTTCTATAAGATTTTGTTTTCCACGAGTGGAGTATGAATGTTTGATCATGAATAATGCAATAAGCAGTAAACAAGTGGTTGTGAACACCCAATTTTTGCCGTACAAGGAAATTACTTCTAAAAATAATCAAAAATAGTTTTAATAAGTTTTAGGAACTTTTCTTTATTTAATTGCATTCCATGCATGTTTATTAATTCTAAAATCATAAAAAAATCATAAAAAATGTTCGAATCTTGATTTCATTAGCATGTTAGATTTTAAACTTCATTTTAGGATTTAATTACATTGTAAATGCATCTTCTAAAAATAAAAATTGCATTCTTAGATCAATTAATTAATTAGTTGCGTTAGTCCATGATTAGATAAAATAAAATAAAATAAATAGGCTAGCCATATAAAAATTAGATTCAATTGAAGTTTGAGTTTTAAATGGCTAGAGTTTGCAAAATCTGATATTTAAAAGAAAGACAAGAGTTTGGCTTACCTTCATTGCATTAATTTGGACCCCAAAATCAGTGGCCCAGTATCTTAAAAGACCTACCCAAGCCCAAATCGGAAGCCCACACCTGCTAAGCCCTAATCGCCTCTATTTAGAATCCCATTTTCTGAAGACCTAAAAAAAGGGACCTAATCTCTAGGAACATGAGCGACGTTTCCTCCTTTCTTCTTGCTCCTGATTTCTGACCAAACAGACAACAATGGAGGACCCCTTCCCCTAAGACCCAAAACTGCTGACCTCCCCCATCTTCTTCCTCACTCTTTCACTCTCAACAAACAAAAACAAAATAAACACAAACCTAAGAAATAAAAAAAAAGAATACCTAATCCCTGCGCCGTTTTCCCTCCCCCTTTCTTCTTCCTCACTTCTCACTCAACAAATAGACCAAAATATTAGGCCTCTCATATTCAACAAGAGAAGATCACATCCCGCCAGCAGACCCCCTAACCATATCAGCTAGTCTCGATTCTTCTTCTTCACCTAGCCGCCGGAAACAAAGACAGACACCTCCCCCCGCGTTCTGCCTCTCTTCATCTTATTCTTCACACCAGATCTCGTGCAATCGTCGCTGGCGTTTCCCCAGTTTATCGTAGCCGACAACTCCTTTTCCCTCATTTCTGTCTCCTCTTCTCGCCAGGTCTCCAATGAATCTCGTATGGTCAGCCATCTGAAACAAAGGATGAGAAAAATTAAAAATGAAGGTCTAAAAAATCACTGAAACAAAAAAAAAATTCACAAAAAAAAGAAGGGAAAATGGCAGTGAGGAAGAACTTCGAAGGTGTTTCAACTTTACTTCTTTACTCTGCAATTTCTGGGTTATCAAGGAGTGATTTGATGCCGAATCGCTGAGATTTCTGCTGAAGTAGTAGCTGAACTCCATCATGATTTCTTCTTAGCCTTTAATTTGGCATCGCAAGCTTACTTTGGAATACTAGGTACATCCACTTTCGACTTCTAATTGTTACAAATTTGAATGAACGAGACATTGATTGTTGCAAATTTTGACTTTTAGTTGATTTCGTTACTTGTATCTGTGAATCATTACTTTATTTTGCAAAGTGATAATGTTATTTTAAATGTAGTCGAAGCCGTATATGATTCTGTATGATTCTTGCTCTTGAATTCCCATGTAAAGTACATCGCCAAAAATGGAACTTATTGAATATTGCTTGGGCTTTGATAGAGGCCCATTTCTTTTTTCTGTTGCATCAATCAAGGCTGGATCTAGACCAGTGTGGCCTGGTCCTGCTTAGTGCAAAGTTTCATTTTCAAACCATTAATTCATAATTTCATATTCCTGTTAGTTCATTTAGTCAAAACAGAATATGTGTTAGCTATACTTCTTAAAGATGATACCGCTGGAATAAACTAAGACTTCTTCTGTGATGCATTATTTCTTAATCATAGAATCAAAGTACTTCATAAAGTGTTTTAGTGACCTATTACTATACATAACATGACCCAAATGAATCCCATAACATTAGACCTTATGAACATCGTAGCTAGCTTTAGGTGTGATAAATAAATAAATTGTTGTGATTATGGGTACGGTTTTCGTGACATGGTCACGATACATAATCCCCAATTCGAGTGTGTGTTTCACGTAACTCGACCATAACTTTGAACAATAACTAAAATAAACATGTCGTAAATCGCGGGTGCATTTCATGTGGCGCGATTTGCAACGTGTACTAAAACGACAAGGGTACGGTATCGTGACTTGTTCAAAAAAAAATAATTTTCATAAATATTAAAAGCGGTTTAAAAGTTTAAAAATCCACAATAGGCTAAAACACATAAACAATCAGATAACTTAGGCCAAATATTAATATTTAAGCGACCGTGCTAGAACCAGGGAACTCGGGAATGCCTAGCACCTTCTCCCGAGTTAACAGAATTCTTTACTCAGATTTTTGGTCGCAGGCAAATCAAAACAGAGTAAAAAATTCCTCGATTTGGGATTTCAATAAACGGTGTCCCGGAACATCGTCAAAAATTCGGGTGGCGACTCCGAAAACTAAAATAAATCTCAAATCCGAATAATGTCAGTTAAAGTGGAAAAACTCCCTTATTACCCCTTTTATTAATTCGAGGGGTGAAAAAGGAGGTGTGATAGCTCTGGCGGCTCTGCTGGGGAACGAACCCAGAATCTCTGGTTCAGGGTTCAAGAATTCGAGCTTATATAACTGTTATATTTTGGCTTTCCTTATCTGATTTTACGTGTTTAAACCTGATGTGCTAATTGCCATATTTACCGTTTTGATATTAATCTGAATTGCATATAAACTGTGACGAAACCCTTCTTCTCTCTGAGTCTTCTAAATCATCTAGGAAGTGTGCACTTCGTGTGACTTCTTTTATGTCAGAGTCATCCAAATTTTAGAACGAGGTACAAACAAGTTGCAAAGCCGGTGAAGCTTCTGTATTCCCGGTACGCTGCCCCGACCTCGGCTAGAGCTGTTCGCTCTGGTAAGCCTTGTCTAGAACAATACACCCTAGGATTTAAACCTAGAATAACAAAACCTCATGCCGGATCCCTAGTAGGAACACTTATTTGCGTCATGTGCATTTGACTTAGGGAACTCAACACAGGGGTTGAGTCTGTCTAGGACGGATGAACCCAAAATAAAAGACCATCCTGATGCATCTTACGTGCTACTTGGCATTTGTTTGTTTCGGCATGCATGTTGACCGGCTTCTAGAATAGGAAAGAAAAAAAAAAGTAAGAGATATGTATTTGAAATCCTGAAACTCTGTCTAAAAGATAGGAAATAAATTAATGTTTTCAAAAAGTTGAGTTTCCCAGGTTCCGTCAAAGCTGGCAGAACTACGCATGTCTGATTCTCACCGGATGTGAGATACGTAGGCAAACCTCATTGGTCCCGACCCCAATTTTCAAAAATCTAAAAATATTTTCTTTAATTCCCCCCAATAATATTAAAAAAGAAAATCCCCAAAAAGAAGAAGATATTTTCGTTTAATTCCTTCTTTAGGAGTATTTTCTTAGTAAATTCAGAGCAAATAAAAGATGAAAAAAAATACGTTTTAGAACCCAAAAACATTTTTCATTCGAAAAAAAAAAATTCAAATCAAATCAAAATACCAAAAAATATTTTCTACCTTCTTATTTTCCAAAATTTTCAAAAAAAAAAACTCATAAATACTTTTCCTTCTTTAGAAACGCCTTTCTTTGAGACCCCAATTTTCAAAAAATCCCAAAAAAATAATTACCTTCCTGAAAATCCCAAAATGAAAAAAAGAAGAGATTTTAAAATAAATTTTAAAAAAATCCAAAAAATATTTCCTTCATTGAAAGCTTTTATTTAAAAACAAAAAAAACTAGGTAAAATAATCAATCAAAATAAAAAATAAAATGTTTTCCCTCTTTCAGAAATATGTTTCAAAAAGAAACAAAAATTTAGCAAACAAAAATCCAAAAAAAAAAATCTTTGTCTTTCATTAAAAAATCCTCTTTTGAAAATGTAGAGGCAATATTCGAAATCCAAAAATGTTTTCTTTTTTCTGAAAAGAAAGAGAAAAAAAAGATGACAAAAGATGAAATTCAACAAAAATATTTTCTTCTTACTTTTGAAATTCGCAAAGTTCAAAACAAAAGAAAAGAGTTTTTAGAAGTCTTACAAAAAAAAAAAAAATATTTCCACCATTTTAAAAAAGTGTTTTTTCCCTGATATTAAAAAAAAAAAATCAAAAATCAAAATCCAAAAATATAGGTTTCTTTTATCTTGAATTAGTTCCCCAAAAGTTCAAAAAAAAAAAAAAAAAAAAA
>MDKI01063091.1:0-25891 GCA_005239505.1 Nicotiana paniculata
AATTTCATATCGTAAATAACATCTCATGCAATTGATTCTACTATTAAATTCAAGGTTACGGCGTGAAATTAGGTGAAATGACCAAAACGCTCCCCAGGCCAGCATCTCGGAGTCGGGTAAATTTTACGTTTTCAGAACCCTCGTACTCTCACGAGTCTAGCCGTATAAAAGTCTCTCAAATCGGAGGTCAATTACCTCCTCAAATCCCAATTTTTGAAGAATCTAGGTTCTACCCCAAACACCCAATTTCATCCATGGAAATCCCTAATTTTTAAGTTGAAATTGTGTTAAATGATGTTAATGATTGAAAGAAATGAGTGAAAACCAACTTACTACTGATTTGGAAGAGTCTTGATCTTGGAAAAATCGCCTAAGAGTGTTGAGTTTTGAGAAAATGTGAAATATGAAGAAGATTTTCGGTTTTGTACAGTCCAGGCCACTGTTTGTCTTCACAAATGTGAACAGGGGTTTGCAATTGCGAAATACCCCTGGCCTGGAAATTGCGAAGCGTAGTTCGCATTTGCGAACACAGATCAGAAGGGAAGGCTTTGCATTTGCGAGCATATTGTTCGCATTTGCGAACATGCTTGCCCAGGCATACCTTCGCATTTGCGATGGCATTGGTCGCAATAGCGATCATGCCTGCCCAGCAATGCCTTCGCATTTGCGATGGCCTTGGTCGCAATTGCAAAGGCCTACAGAACAGCCACACCAGTAGATTTCCAAGTTCAAAATGAACTCTGTGGCCCGTCCAGAACTCACCCGAGCCCTCGGGGCTCCAAACCAAATATACCAACGGGTCCCAAATCATAATACGGACTCGCTCGAGCCTTCGGAACACCTAAAACAACGCTAAAACTCGAAATCACACCCCTAAACCTCAAGAACCAAACTTAGGAATTTTAAGTTTTGTAACTTCGCTAACAACGTGCCGAACTGACCTATACATCTCGGAACGACACCAAATTTTACAGATTACTCACACAACATCCTACGAATGTACCCGTGCGATCAAATCGCCAAAACAACATCATACACATAGAATTAAACCTCAATATCCATGAATTCTATCAATTTTTATAAAAACATCAAAGTTTCCATTTTTAAGTCTGAAACACGTCAAACGAAATCCAATTTCAACCAGACTTTATAGAAAGTGCCTAAAACATATATAAGACCTGTACCGGGAACCAGAATCAAAATACGGGCCCGATACCATTACTTTCTAATGAGCTTTCATTTTCAATTTCCTTAAATATTTTCAAAAAACAATTTTACTCAAAAATTCATTTCTCGGGCTTGGGACCTCGGAATTTGTTTCCAGGCATACGCCCAAGTCCCATATTTTCCTACGGACCCTCCGGGACCATCAAATCACGGGTCCATTTATCCAAAATATTGACCGAAGTCAAATTTATTCATTTTAATATCAAATCTTAGTTTTTTCACAGAATTTCATATTTAAGTTGTCCGGGTACGTGCTCGGACTGCGCACACAAATCGAGGCAATTACAAATGAGGTTTTCAAGGCCTCGGAAGTATGGTATGGGTAATAACATAGGTGATTACTTTTTGGGTCGTCACACGCATGATTTTCTTGACCGCTGCTATGAAATATTTTGGAACATGGGGATAAGTCGGAAGTAACGGGGTTGAATCATATGAGCTGTGAAGTTTAACATTGTGGATTATCAGGCATTGTGACCTATGACTTCGTGCCAAGTGGAGAAGTCCATTGTCAAGGAATAGATTGCGGGGTCATGTGTTATATCGATTTTGGCTTGAAAGGTATAAGGCCTGAGATTTTTGCAAGAGATAAAGCTAAGGATTGCGGTGTGTCTGTCTCCTTAATAACCATATACCTCAGTACCAAAGGAGTTATATAAACAACTTTAGATCTACAGAAGGTTTACTCAGCATAGAAGTCACGGTTGCGGATTTTGGGGTGCTCCAGGGGGAGTACAGTGGTTGACTAGCTTCTAGACTATATGGTCCGTGCCAAGGTTTATCTGTATAGAGCTCTACTTTGGGATCATTGTGCATTAATAGAGATGAGAGTTACCCCAAAAGAATGATGAAAAAGTATATGAATAAAGGGGGTAGCTCAGCAGTGTTGGATTAACATAGTAAAAGAAGAAATTGGTCGCTGGTGGTTGAGGCAAGCCTACGAAGAGGACGACCAGCCAATGCAACATCAATTATTTGACTTAGTTCTCATAAATGCTTTTGAAAGAATTTGTTTCTCGGACCCTCCATAATGCGTAGTGCATAAGGTTTGAGCGGTTGTGTCAGGTCATGTGACGGTGTTAGAACATGCTACCATGTTCGATAAGTTAGCCCGTCACACTCCTACTTCGATTTATCTAGCCAGAAAGCAAGTCCACAGACTCATTAAAGGACTCAAATATGATCGTAAAATTTTGGACGACTTAGGGTAGCTTGATAATTTATTTCGGCTAGTGGTAGGAACTGTTCTAGATTTGGGAGAGTCATAATTTATCACTGCACTCAGGCTACGTGCCCCATTGCAGTTACAACTCCACTACATGACCAGCTAGGGAAAAAGGGGTCGGAATGTCGAAAATAGAGGTTAGATTCCTAGAGGTGGAGACCCAGCCTGATGATATATTTTCCATGGTATGGCTGAGGTCGTTACATTAAATGGTGTCATTACAAGAACAATCTCTAATTAGTATAAAGTGATGATTTCCTAAACTTAATACAGTTATACATAACTAATAAAGTTCTTCTAGTATGCTCTACTCTCGGGTGAGCTTCGTAACTCAAAAATCTACTAGTGAAAACACTAGTATTGAGAAATTCTATGGAGATAGCTATGTCTACCATTACGTGTTTTAATTTAATTTAACGGATAATGTTCAAAAGAAGAAAATGGAAGGTTTTGAGTGGCGATATGCATATTACTTGTGATTCAAAATTGAGGACGAGATCCTCGCATTTTGATATGATTTGGTATGTTTAAACCAGGCTACGATCTGCGGTGGAAATTCTTGTGTTTAAATTCTCCCGTGTGAATCAAAATATTTTACTATAGTACTGGTAGGGAGTCATACCTATTAGGCTTATTCAAAAATTTACGTATAAAATAATGATAATAATATTAATCAATGAATAAATAATAATAAAAGTAATACTAATAATAAGTAAACAAATAAATAAATAAGGAAATTAATTAATTAACTGTGTGTAATCTGCCAAATTCGTGTTATAATTATTGAGCCTTGACCTACGAGGTATGTGCCCGCCCGGGTGGAGTCAAATGAGACACGATGATTCGGGTATATAATTATGAGGCCCTCATGAATCGCATTTCGTTAGCAGTGTTGTGAAGGTTTGAAAGGAGTTTTTTTTTCTTTGTTGACATGAAGCAATTTGATGATTCTGTAAGTGACTGTGAACAACTATTAAGAAACATATTGAGAACAACTAGTAAGTGACGAGTGTGGGTTGAACTTTCAGAAACTTAAGATTAGCCTTGACTGAATCACCGGTGTTAGTGTTACCATCAGATTCGGGTTGGTGTATTGTGATGCGTCTCAAGTTGGACTTGGAGCAGTATTGATGCAAGATGGCAGGGTGATTGTGTATGTGTTTTTTCAGTTGAAAGTCCATGAGAAGTATTACCCTATCCATGACTTAGAGATGGCAGCCATTGTTCATACCTTGAAAGGTTGGGAGCACTACTTTTATGGTGTGCAGTGTGAAGTTTTTACAGACCATCGCAGTCTCCAGTACTTATTCAAGAAGCTAAAATGTACCTAGATTTGAGGCAGTATCATTGGTGGAGAAGCATGAAAAAAGACATTGTGCGGTATGTGGCTCGTTGCTTAAATTGTCAGCAGGTAAAGTATGAGCATCAGAAACCTAGTAGTTTGCTACAACAGATAGAGATTCCTGATTGGAAGTGGGAGCGTATCACTATGGACTTTGTTGTTGGGCTCCCACGGACTCAGAGAAAGTTTGATGTAGTTCGGGTTATTGTGGATAGGCTGACTAAATCAGCACATTTCATTCCTGTATCAAGTACTTATACTTCAGAGCGGTTGGTTGAGTTATATATTCGGGAGATAGTTCGCCTTTATGGTGTGCACGTGTCTATCATTTCTGATCGGGGTACGCAGTTTACTTCGCACTTTCAGAGAGCAGTTCAGCGTGAGTTGGGTACCCGATTAGAGTTGAGTACAGCATTTCACCCTCAGACTGACGGGCAGTCCGAGCGTACTATTCAGATATTGGAGGATATGCTCCGCGCTTGTGTTATTGACTTTGGAGGCTCATGGGATCAGTTCTTGCCATTAGCGGAGTTTGCTTATAATAACAGCTATCAGTCGAGCATTCAGATGGCTCCTTATGAGGCGTTATATGGTAGACGGTGCAGATCGCCAGTTGGATGGTTCGATCCAGGAGAGGCTTGGTTGTTGGGGACACACTTAGTTCAGGAGGCCTTAGATAAGGTCGAGATTATTCAGGAGAGACTTCGTGCAGCTTAGTCTAGGCAAAGAGTTATGCCGATAGTAATGTTCGTGATGTAGCATTCATGGTTGGAGAGAGAGTATTGCTTCGTGTGTCGCCTATGAAGGGTGTTATGAGGTTTGGGAAGAAGGGCAAGTTGAGCCCTAGGTATATCTGCCCGTTTGAGATTCTTGATAAGGTGGGGGAGGTAGCTTACAGACTTGCATTGCCTCCAGGGTTATCCTCAGTTCATCTGGTATTCCATGTGTCTATGCTCCGAAAATATCATGGAGACTCGTCCCACAGGTTAGATTTCAGCCCTGTCCAGTTGGACAAAGACTTGACTTATGAGGAGGAGCCGGTAGCTATTTTAGACCGGCAAGTTCGCCAATTGAGATCTAAGAGTTTTCCTTCAGTTCGAGTGCAGTGGAGAGGCCACCCCGTTGAGGCAGCTACTTGGGAGTCTGAGTCAGACATGCAGAGTGGATACCCACACTTGTTCGCCACTTCAGGTAATTTTCTATGTCCGTTCGAGGACGAACGTGTATTTTAGAGGTGGAGATTGTGATGACCCAAGGGGTCATTTTATAAAATTAGACGCCATTCCATGATTAATAGCCATAAAAAGACTAAAATTAAATACCTCGATTTGCGTGTACAGTCCGGGCGTGAAACCGGAAATCTTTTATGTGGAAATATGATAAATAGTGAATTTTAGAATCTAAAATTTGATAAAAGTTGAGTTTGGACAACATTTTGAGTAAAGAACCCGGATCCGTGTTTTGACGATCTTGGGAGGTCCGCAGTAAAATATGGGACTCGGATGTATGCCCAAAAATAAATTCCGAGGTCCCAAGCCTTAGAAATCAATTTTTGAAAGAAATTATTTTGCTAAAATATTCATGAATTAAAGAAAATAAATAATGCTAGAAATCATTGGTATCGGGTCTGTATTTTGGTTCCAGAGCCCGATACAACTTTGCTATGATCAAATTTGGTGAAAAACAGAGTTCGTTTGATGTGATTCGGACATCCGATTGAGAAATTATGAACTTTAAGAGTTTTTTGTTGAAAATGATGAGTTTTGAGGTTTAATTCATAGATTTACATGTTATTTTCATGATTTTATCGCACGAGCAAGTCTGTATGATGTTTTTAAACTTGCGTGCATGATTTGTTTAGAGCCCCGAGGGCTTGGGTGAGTTTCGGATAGGCCACGGGGTGTTTTACACTTGAAAATAACTGCTGGTTTTTCATTGCTGGTGTCCAGGTATTTTGTTCTGTGCGATCGCATAGGCAAGTCCGCGATTGCACAGAGTAAAATTTGAGGCCCCTGTTGGTTGCACTGTGCGAACGCAACACAACGAGTGTGATCGCATAGCTTCGCCCAAGTTGCACTGTGCGAACGCACCTGCTTCTCCTCGACCGCACTGAGTTAAATCAGGCCTGGGGGAGGGGAGGCCAATACCATGTGCGATCGCACCCCTCCCCATGCGAACGCACTGCCCAAATTTTCCTTACCCTATGTGATCGCATGTAATTACCCGCGATCGCATAATTGCCCAGGCCAGCTAATATAAATATCTTTTAAAAACGGGCAGAACCCTTTCTTCTCCAATTTTTCGAGGTTCCAGCCCTAAACATGAGTTTTCTTCAACAATCTTCATCCTCAATTCATAGGTAATCAATTCCAAACCTTGTTCTTTCAATTCCTTACTATTTTGCATCACTTTTAAAGCAAAAACAAAGAATTTTTATGGTAAAAATCTAGGATTTGGGTAGAATTAGGGAGTTTTATAAAAATTATATTTTTATATCAAATTAATATCGGATTCAAAACTAATTGCATATTTGAGTTCGTGGGTGAATGGGTAAACGTAATTTGATCCGAACCCCGAGTTTAGACCAAGCAAGCCCGGGGTCGGGTTTTCACTTTTTTGAGAAAATTTAGGAAAAATTATATTTTTCAGTAAAGTTAGTTCCTTTAGCATTAGTTAATGATATTAAGTTAATTTTAAGTAGATTCGAGCAATTTGAAGTGAATTCAAAAGGAAAACCGATAATTGAGCAGTGAGTGGTCTGCGGAATTGAGGTAAGTATTTGGTCTAACTTTGGCTTGAGAGAATAGGACTCCCCACTTATTTTCTATGTGAAATGCATGGGTGTGGTGTATAGGTGTGGTGACGAGTATCTATGCACCACCCAAATTGATTGATAAACATGATCCCCTGCCCGTTCCCCACTTATTTGATCATTATCTTTATTGTTGTATGTTCATTATTGCTTCTATGACTATTTGGCCTTGTTGATCTGCTGTTAGATATTGTTCTGAATATTTGGAAAGAGTATTGGTTGTTTGAGCTGATTTTCTTGCGATATGTGTAACGGTTGAGAGGTTTGGCATTATTTTTATGAATTATATATATATATATATATACACATTCTGGGTGATTTCGTTTTGATAATATTGAGGAAGTTGTGAGAAATGTAGTCTAACTGTTTCGTAATTGTTAAGGTTCACGTGGTTATAGGGTTTCATTGAGTTATTTCCAATTGTTGTTGTAAGTGTGCTAAAAATGTTGGCTATTGTCTTGAGTTTATCATAGTATATAAAGATGAGTTGGATTGACAATGTTACAGTGTTTACTTATATTCTGGTTGGTTTTATTGTGAAATGATATTGGTTAAAGCTTACGAGCCATATGATTTTCTGTTTGAAATTGTGGAAATAATAGTATTGTGAAAGGCTTGGCCTGATTTGTGAAATTCTTTATGAATAAATTGATATGATATGTCTGGTGGGAGCTGGTTGCACGCCGCAACAAGGAGTGATAAGGGTGGACAGGTGGGATCGTGTTGCACGCCGCAATAGGAGCAATAAGGGTGATATAATTAGGGAGGAGCAATAAGGGAGGACAGGTGGGAGCGGGTTGCACGCCACAACAAGGAGCGATAAGGGAGGACATTTATAGTTTTACTGATTTTCAAAGAAAGTAAAGATTTGAAAAGCTAAATCTTTATTTTTACTGTTTTTTTTTTTTTGAAAAAAAAAAGATTTGAAACTTTCTATTTTATATTACAATTTTCATATTTTGGCACTACTTTTATTCAAAGATACAGTTTGAAAACTTAGAAATTTTTGAGGATTGGTTATAGTTGAGGCCTGAAAAAGGCGGTTGTGTTATTTTATTATTGTTGCAGTATTTGAATTGATGTGTTTAGATTTCCTTCCTGTTTTATAATTATTGTCTCAGATATATTTTCTTGTTCGTGTAGAATTGTTTTATTGTGTTATCGTATATATATTAATATCACAGGTTTATTGTTGAAGCCCTGCCTTAGCCTCGTCACTACTTCGCCGAGGTTTGGCTCGGCACTTACTCAGTACATGTGGTCGCTTGTACTGATACTACACTCTGTGCTCTTTTGCACAGATCCAGGTACTAGTCAGCAGTAGAGGATTCCAGGATGACCACTCGATTCGTTTAGAGACACGAGGTACATCTGCCGGTGTTTGCAGATTCCAAGAGTCTTCTCCTATTATTATTCACACTGTTTTATTATATTCAAAACAGTTATACTATTTCTTTTGACCATTATTTGTAGTATTCTTTAGTAGTTCGTGGATTGTGACACCATACCCTAGGGTAGTCTTAGAGTTATTTACATAATTATTTCGTGATCCGTTTTACTTAAATGGTCATTGTTATCATTTTATTTTATTTCCTTTGGAAATTGTTTTAATTAGGCGCAATTGAAATTAATTTAATTATGCTCAAATAATTAATTAAGGAAATTAGTTAATCGACTTCTAACATTTGCTTTCCAAGCAAGTGTGGTTTTAGGCTCCTTTACGATCCCTGAGGTTAGGAATTTGGGTCGTGACAATTATCCTTTAATCTTGTACTACAATTATCAAGATATTTTATCCAACAATAATTTCGATTTGTGAACATAATTTATTAATTATGAGAACTGATAATTAATCTTTTGTGCATGAGCTAAGACTCCATACACTAAATTGTCTATTAAATAATTTTTTTTGGTAACTATCCATTTATATTACCATTCGAAAAAAATATTTACAAACATCAAAAATCACAGACAGCAATTTGGACATTTGGTCCAAAACTTACTGAATCTCAGCTCTACAACCATTTCTATTTCTATAGTCAGCCTCTATGGATAGAAATTAAGTAACTGCATGTGTTTGTCTAGTCTACGTTTTCTACATGCTCTCTGGTGTATTTCTCTTATCACTTGGTCCGCGGTTATTTGTTGAGACTTGAAGATCCTTGCAGTCCTTTCTTGCCACAGATGGTATACTCCCCCAGCTAATGTCATCCGATATAGCTCCTGTTCTGCAGTTTTTCCTTTTGCATTTTCCATTGCCTACGTGACTTCATGCTGCTAATTGCTCACATTCCTCTGAATTCCTTGCCATATCAATAGTTTGGACCACACTTGTTTGGCATATTCACATTCAAACAGTAGGTGATCAATGTCTTCATTTTACTTCAAGCATAAAACACATTTTATGCCTTCTATATTAGCCCAGCAAGCAACCATTTCTTTTGTTTGTAATCTCCTATGTAGTTCCAAGAATAGAATAAACAACCACTTGGGTAATCCAACATTGTTACATATCAATCTCCGCCATGATATTTTTTGAAGTTCTCCATGAATGAGTCCATATACTTTCTTTATTGAGTAGTTGTTCATAGCTGCCACTTCTTCCTCAGACAATCCTATTTGTGTAACGATCAGCCGGTCGTTCAAAGAGTTTAGCCCCATTTTTGCTTTGTTTTGTGTTGGGTAACTCATTTATGTTGTGTTGGGTCAGTTGGCTTGGTTTTGGAGTGGTTCTGGAGAGAAATGAGACACTTAGTCTCTTAAGTTAGGAGAATAGTTGGAAAAGTCAACTGAAATTTGACTTATAGGTAAATAATCTCGGAATGTGGTTTTGATGGCTTGGATAGCTTCGTCAGGTGATTTGGGACTTAGGAGTGTGTTCAGAATGTCGTTTGCAGGTCCGGAGTAGAATTAGGCTTGAATTGGCGAAATGAGATTTTTAGCGATTTCCGGCGGTAGTGGAAAATTAGCTATTGGGGTAAAAATAGAATTTCGGAAGTTGGAGCAGGTTTTTAGTGTCATTTGGGATGTGTGTGTTAAATATCAGGTCATTCGGAGGTGATTTGGTATGTTTCGACGTTGTTTGTGGAATTAGAAGTTTCTAAGTTCTTAGGCTTGAATCCAAGGTAGATTTGGTGTTTCGATATTGTTTTGAGTGGTTCAAAGGCTCGACTAAATTTGAATGAGGTTATGGGATGTATTTTCATATTTTGTTGAGGTTTCGAGGGCCTCGGATGTGTTTCGGGTGGTCAACGGAGCAATTCTTGGACTTAAAGGTTGGCAAATTTTCTGGTGTGAATGCTTCTGGTTTTCTTCTATGGGATCGCAGGAGAGTGTTCGTGATCGCGTAGGCTTAGCTAGGACCGACAGTAATTTGTTATATGTGATCACGTGGGGTAGGCCGCGATAGCGTGAGAGAGTGGCCTTGGTGCTTTGCCAACGCGTGGTGAGGTTCGTGTTCGCGTAGAAGTGAGGGGACGAATGAAGGTTGAGGCGTGTGTGCTATGCGAACGCGTGTAGGAGTACGCGATCGCGTGTGGCTGTGGTGCATTGAATCGCGATAGTTTGTGGTTGTTGGCGATCGTGTAGGGTCTTTTAAAGGGCCTGTGTCATTTGTGCTATACGATCACGTGGGAACTGACGCGATCGCACTGAAGAAAATGCCTGGGCGGAATGTTTTTATTTAAAAATGAGGGTATTCTGCCATAACTCCATAATTCATTAGAGAGCTCGGGAGAAGACGAAATTGAAGGATATTTTCAGTAGAGTGATTGGGTTAAGTAATCTTCACTCATATTTGGTTTAATTCCATGATTTAGTCTTGAATTTTTTCATTTAATTTGGGAAATTGGGGTGAAAATTTGGGAGAAAAGCTTGAGAAATTTTTTTGGGGATTTGAATGGCCATTTGATGTCGGATTTCGATGAATTTGATATGGGTAGACTCGGGAGTGAATAAGGATTTCAGTTTTATAATTTTTATCAAATTTCGAGACGTGGGCCCGGGGGTCTTGTTTGGCCAATTTCGTGATTTTTTATGTAATTTGATTATTTTCAAGTGGGCTTTGTTCCTTCAGCCTATATTGATGATATAAATCTGGTTTTGGCTAGATTCGGAGCAATTGGAGTCCGAGTCAAGAGGTAAAGGCATCACGGGTTAGGATTTTGGCTGGTTTGAAGGAAGTAACGATTGTAAATCTAGACCTGAGGGTATGAAACCCCGGTATTTCGCATTGTTTTTGATAAATGAGGTGACACACATGCTAGATGACGGGCGTGTGGGCGTGCACCGATAGGGATTGTGACTTGGTCCGTCCCGTAGTGACTATTAAGTCGCGTATTGGACTGGAAATCATATGTTATTCCGTATTTTAGAGATTATTACTATGATTTAGGTTGTAAGCCATGTTTGGGGCCTTGTACCAACCAGCTTGGATCCTCAGGGGTATTTTCTTACTATTGTCCTCACACTGTTTTGATTTAAGAAATATATTCTCAGTCGTGATTTATACCTGTTTACTGTTTATTCCTGTTTATCACTATGTTCTTAAATAATAAAAGATATTTTGGACTGAGTCCCCGTGATTTGTGATGAGTTGCCCGAGTGGCTTGTGAGGATGATGACTGAGTGAGGCCGAGAGCCGGATTGTGAGGATAGTGATGGATCGGGCTGCACGCCGCAACGTGTGTGTGTGTGTGTGTGTGTGTGTATATATATATATATATAGATCGGGCAGCATGCTGCAGCGAGATATATATGGATCGGGTTGCACGCGGCAGCGAGATATGCTGGAATCGGGCTGCACGCCGCAGTGATATAGCGTTCGGGATGTGGGAGCCCCTCCGCAGTCTGTACACCCCCAGTGAGCACAGTCGACTATTTATGGATCGAGTTGCATGCCGCAGCGGTTATTATATGGTACCTATTGAGCATGAATACTGAGTGTGAGTGTTGATTGACGAGATTTGAGTCACGAGTGACTGAGAGGCTTGCCCGAGAGGCTTTAATTGCAAGTGATATTGTGCTCGAGGGGATTATTTTCATGAAACTACTGTTTTCACTCTTATTTACATTGAGCCTCTAATGAAAATGTTGAAAAAATGTTTTATTTGAGATTTCAAATGGAAACCCGGAGTTTTTATGAAACCTTCGGAACGTAGATTCCTGAATGGATTTATTTATTTCCACTGTTATTTATTATATGAATTTACATGATTTTTAAATGCTCGTCACTGCACTCAAGTCCTTATTTATAATTGTTGCTTACTGAGTTGGCGTACTCACGTTACTCCCTGCACCTTGTGTGCAGATTCAGGTGCCAGGACCGAGTGAGATTTGATCCACCCTCGTTGGAGCTTTTGTCGGAGACTGTGAGGTAGTTGCATGGTGTTCGCAGCCCCACCATTCTCCTTCCTATTTTGTCGTTATTTACATTTCCTAGACTTGTTGTATTAAGGAAATTGTGTCAGACTCTGTGTTTCTTTTAGTTGCTCATGACTGTTGACTCTGAGTTTTGGGATATTGTTTAGAGGTTTTCCTTTAATTATCAGTACTTGTGAAATGTTTAATTTGGCAAGTTTTGTGATAAATTGAACGGTTTTGAAGTTAATGAAAGGTCCCTTATGTTTTGCACCGTAAATTGGCTAGCTTAGTATCATGATAAGCGCCATCACGGCCAGTCTAGTTTTGGGGTCGTGATTATTTGCTCAAACACTGTCTTTGCATTGATAATTTTTTGTACCATCCATGAAGCGCGAGTAGTTTTTGTTTCCCATACAGTGCCTCTTTTTATGTAGTAAGAGTGAATCCATTTAACCCACAAGTAGTCCTTTTCCTCCATATATTCCACAACAATTTCCCAATAGCTGCCAAATTCCAAACATATATGTCTAGGATGTTCAAACCTCGTGTAGACCTAGGTAGACATAATCTATCCCACGCTATAAGTGTTTTCTTTGTTATCTCATTTCCACCAGTCCATAGGAAGTTCCTACAAGCAGATTCCACCAGTTGTGTCACCTTTTTGGGTAGGACAAACACTTGCGACCAGAATATCCGAATAGAGAAGAGAACAGATTTTACAAGTTGCAATCTACCTGCATATGATAGATATCTTGCAGTCCATGATTTGATTCTGGCCAGCATTTTATCAAGAAGGGGTTTGCACTGAACAACTGATAGTCTTTTAGTACTCGAGGGAATTCCTAAGAATATAAAAGGCATCTCTCCCTTTTTGAATTGTAGAGTATGTAAGATAGTTTGTTGAACCTACTGCTTCACCCCTCCAAAATATATTGAACTTTTATCAATATTAGCAACCAAACCAGACACATGCGAGAAATGTTGAAAGTACTGGACTAGCAGTTTGACAGATTCAAGATCTCCTTTGCAAAATAGTAAGAGGTCATCAGCAAATCCCAATTGTATAATTTATAGTTTCTTACATCTTGGACGGAATTTAAAACTTGGTTCCTCACTTAGCCCCTTCAAACTGCAACTCACGTATTCCATAACTAGGAAGGGGAATAGGGGATCCCCTTGTCTCAATCTATGTTTGGCTTGAAATGGTACCAATGGATCACCATTAAGTAGGATTGAGTAGGAAACAATCTTTATGCAGCACATAATCCATTTGACAAATTTTGCTGGGAACCAGAGACAGTTAAGAATTTGCTCAATGTATGGCCATTCCACTGAATCGTAGGCCTTCCTCATATTAATTTTCAGCATACATCTAGGAGTGATGCCTTTCCTTCCATAACCCTTCACAAGTTCACGGCTCAGTATGATGTTGTCAGTAATTAGCCTTCCTGGAACAAATGCAGATTGGCTTTTATCTACTAGACTATCCATGACACCTTGCATTCGTTTAGAGAGGATTTTGTATATCAATTTATATAACATAGTACAGTATGATATAGGCCTGAATTCATATATCTTAGATGGATTCTTGACTTTTGGAATCAGTGTTATTATAGTGCAGTTAAAATAGCTCTATGCATATCCCCATTAATGAAAAAATGAATCACATCAGTTGTTACATCTTTTCCAATCACAGACCAAGCCCTTTTGAAGAAAATAGCATTGAAGCCATCACAACCTTGAGATTTTTTATCATCAATACTCATAAGAGCTTGATACACTTCTTCTTGAGTGACTTGAGCTATCAACTGTAATTGTTTTTGTCTTGTTAGTCCATTTCCCCGCTTCATGATTTCAGGATTCACTGCTGGTAGTTGATCAATAGCATTACCTAACAACTTCCTATAGTAACTGGTTACCTCCTCCACTGTGGCATCTGGTTGTTGTAGGATTTCACTTGTGTCATTAACAAGGCTTTTAAACCTATTTTGAGCTTGCCTATTCTTTAGGTTGGAAAAAAAATAGGCAGTGTTGGCATCTCCAAATTCCAGCCATTTAGTTCTTGATTTTTGTTTTATTATACTTTCTTCCGGAAGACTCTATTTCTCTAACTCTTGCTTCAATTCTTTTTCTTCTGCAAATAGCACATTTGGATGGTTGTGATTCCACATTTGTGTTTGAGTGTCATGCAACTTTTGTCGATATATCCTGATTTTCTCCTCCATATTTCTGAATTCTCTTTTTCGTTTAACTGTTTCAAATCCATCTTCAACACTTTGAGCTTCCACCATATATGCTCTATGTGGTTTGTACCTGTTTTCCTGCCCCAAACATTTGCCACCACACTTAGGAAATCTTTGTGGTCTGCTAAGCAGTTTAGAAATCTGAAAGGTTTGGGATTCCTCTTCACAACTTCCTTGAATTGTATGCTTAGTGGTGTATGATCAGAGACACCAGGATTCAGTATCATTACTTCTGTTACAGCTACTGTTAACAACCAATCAACATTGACTAAAGCCCTGTCTATCCTGCTATAGATCTGCCCATTTGACCATGTATATCTTCTTCCCACTGTACGTAATTCAGTCATGCCACTTAATTGTAAGAAATCATTAAAATCTCTGACCTCATTTAATCGGACTGGATTCCCAAACTGTTGATCATCCATATTAGTTATTGCATTAAGGTCCCAATAGCTAGCCATGGTCCTTGTATAGAATTTTTGACACTTCTCAATTCTTCCCATAGGGCCTTCCTTGTTTTAAATGTATGCATACCATAGATCGTAGACAGAGTAATTTTTATTTGAACCTAAGAGATACTAACTATACCATGAATGGCTTGAGCACTCATATTAATTGCTTCAAATTCCACTCTATTTGGATCTCGTACAATCCAGATTCTTCCCTTATTACTATATGAGTAATTTGTACACCATCTTCAGGTAGTTGCTATCTTGTTGATTACTCTACTGGAATACTCCTCTTTGAATCTATTATCCAGTATTGCTATCAAACTAACATCCTTATTTGTGATAAATTTCTTTTTGCATGTATACTTTATTTACACCCTTCACATTCCATGCTATGATTTTCATTTAGTTAATTGCTTGAGCTTAGGATCGCCAGTATCATCTTGGTAACTACACTGACCCTTCTCTCTAGTAGTAATGTCCACTGTCTCACCAGCTATTGCAATAGTTAATGGACTGAATCGATTAACTACATTAATGCATGTTGCTTCCTTTATTTTGGACTGTCCACCTTTTGCTGCAGATTTTCCTTTGGCTTTCTCCCAGTCTGTTGTTTTGTCATCCTCATGAATTGGACTTATGCTTTGTACTTCCTGTTGTGATTTCACATTTAGTATGTTATTAGATTGTTCCTTTGTAGCTACTTCCACCTTCTCTGGTATGTTCTTCTTCTCCATTCCGTCCCTGGTTTTTGCTGGTGTTGTTTGGCCTCAGGTATGATATGTGTTGTTCTGCAAACATGGCCAACTTGTAGACAAGTGTGGCAATATTCAGGAATTCAATCATATGCAACTTGTTGTTCAAAAACTTTTCCCATTGGATCTATGACTTTAATGACTTTAGGCATGTCTTTTGTGACATCCATCTCCACTAGCAGCCTTGCATAAGAAATCCTCTCTACTTTGGTCGTGCATTCATCTGCATAGATTGGGACTCCTAATCCACTTCCAATTCTACGAAGTGAGTCCATACTCCAGCAATTTAGCGGTAAATTTAGTAGCTTAACCCATATAGGAATTGTCTGTAACACATCTGTATCAAAATCAAAATTGGGTGACCATGCTTTGACAATAATAGTTTTATTCCTTATAGTGTGTGGCCCTGACATCAAAGCAGCATCCCTATCTTCCACATTATTGAATTTAACAACAAAGTAGCCATCATTATGAAAGTAGATTTTAGGCTTGCTAAAAAAGTTCCGCTGAGCAGTGATGAAGCGATCTAGAGCTCCTATTGAGGAAGAATCTCCAACAACATATAACACAATTGCATGTTTTCATTTTGCTTTTTCTCGATCTATCTCATCACTATCTAATTCAACTACTTTTTCTCCATCCTTTACCATAGGTGCGATAAATTTGAGATTCATACCTCTGGCCGCTAAATTATTCTCAGAAAATAAGTTCACACATTCCTTTTTGTTCTTCTGCAGCTCCACATCCAATTTTTTGTGAATTTGAGCTTCCTGATCTGTAATTGGCTTATTTGTACCTAGCTGCTCTGTCACCTTCATCTGATTCGCCTTATCAGCATCAATCAGCTTAACATTTGGAATCCTAGTCGATGTCGCCATTGTTTGGTTGTGGCCTCCATTATCAATTGGAGGTGATCGAGTTGAATTCGATCCATACAAAAGCGGACACATCTCTCCCAAATTTTTCAACTGTTCCATTGCACTCTGAGGGCTATGCATGTCCTCAGTCTCTCTCATTTTCTCCTTCGCATCAGTTGTATTCTTACTTACTAGTTCCTTGATCGGATTTGTGATCGAAATCACTCTTTTTAGTCTCCCTCTACCCATGCCGGCGGAGGCGCACGTTAACTCATTGTCAGTGCGTCAACCTCGATGTTCTAGAGAGAGAAAGCTAATCCATTACATAATTAAAGGACACACATGTAACAAATGATTTATTTAAACTAATACTTTATTGAATTGAATAAATCAAATAAATAATTACTCCATAAATAGTAAAATATAATATTGTAGCCAAACGGCATGGTTAATAGTATATTCCAACAACTAGTTCTGCATAAAAAATGAAACTTGAAAATGAAACAAGCTAAGAGCCCGTTTGGAAATTACGACTTTTTCATTTTTTTCGAAATCAGTATTTAGCCATAAAATTTTTAATTTTTATTTGAGATAAATTTTGAAATTTTTCAAAAAAATTTATAACTCCAAAAAGTTGTTTTTCAAAATTTTCACTCATCACTCATAAAACTTCAAAAAAAATCCAAAATTATATTCATGTCTAAACACAACTTTAATTTTCAAATATCATTTTCACTTTTTTTGAAATTTTACATTTTTTATGTCTAAACGCCCACTAAGTTACTTGTACGAAAAGAGAGGACATTAGCATTTCAAATGGTTTTGTTGAAAAAGCTGAAGGATAGAAGTAGCAATATAAAATTTCTGTGATGATATCAACAGATATAGTAATAGTAAGAAATTCAAGCAAATAATTTGTAGTGGATACTGTATCGAAACAGACTAGTGTCGTCATCGACCTGAATACTAGTACAAACATCTAAGAATGTGGTGGCAAAATGAATAAAAGAAAATAGTTATCCGTCCATATTATCTATTAAAATATGGGTTGAATATAGTTACAAACGGATCAAATATGGATAACAACCATATTATCCACTTTAAAAATGGATAACTAATGAATTTAACTTTTACATTTGCAAAATTTCAAATTGGAAGTTCCTCAAGTTTAGAGACTTAGAATTCTCCCAAAAGTGATCACATATGAGAAGTCATGGAATTATCCGCCGGTTAACTCGTTTTTATACGTATTAAATATGGATTAGATCGAACAATTTAGGGGGATGTGCACAAATAGCCACTAATAGAAGCTGTCTTTATTTTAAAGCCAGTGTTTAAAATTCATTTATTCTTTAGCCATTAGTTTAATGAATTTTTACCGGACTGGACGAAAATACCCTCATGCTATAACTTCTCAAGGAGGAGGTTGAACGTAAAAATTGCGTGGGGTACCCTATTTGGTCGCCCCTATTTAACCCCTCGTTGAGCTGAAGTTCACCAGTTAAGCTGAAGTTCGCCAGTTATAAAGACAAAACTTCAGCATATGGGGCTGAAGTTCCCCAGTTACAAAGACAAAACTTTAGCCCCGTATGCTGAAGTTCCCCAGTTACAAGTCCTTGCGCAAGTTTGAAAATACCCTTTCGCATGTTTGAAGTTCAAAAGTTAAAGGACAAGCAGTTCTTAATTTCAAGTTTCAAGTTCAAAAGTTAAGGACAAGCAGTCTTTAACTTCATGTTTCAAGTTAAAAAGTTAAGGACAAGCAGTCCTTAACTTTAAGTTTCAAGTTTAAATGTTAAGAACAATAGGTCCTGAACTTCAACTTTTAAGTTTAAAAGTTAAGGACAAGCAATATCTTCATGTTTCAAGTTAAAAAGTTAAGGACAAGCAGTCCTTAACTTAAAGTTTCAAGCTAAAAAGTTAAGGACAATAGGTCCTTAACTTATAGTTTTCAGTTCTTAACTTAAAAGTTCAAGTTAAAAAGTTAAGGACAATAGGCCCTTAACTTTTGAACTAAACTTCAGGACTTTCAGGATTACAGGTCCTTAACTTTTGAAATTAACTTCAAGACTTCAGGACTATATTATGCTGCAGTTTTGTCTTTATAACTGGGGAACTTCATCCCCGTATGCTGAAGTTCCCCAGTTACAAAACAGCACCGTATGCTAAAGTTTTTGTCTTTATAAATAGGGAACTTCAGCCCCGTATGCTGAAGTTCCCCAGTTACAAAGACAAAACTTGAGCTGAAGTTCCCCAGTGTAACTGGAGGAACTTCAGCCTGTATGCTGAAGTTTTTATTTTTATAACTGGAGAACTTCAGCCCCGTATGCTGAAGTTCCCCAGTTACAAGTCCTTGCGCAAGTTTGAAAATACCCTTGCGCATGTTTGAAGGTCCTTAACTTCAAGTTTCAAGTTAAAAAGTTAAGGACAAGCAGTCCTTAACTTCAAGTTTCAAGTTCAAAAGTTAAGGACAAGCAGTCCTTAACTTCATATTTCAAGTTAAAAAGTTAAGGACAAGCAGTCCTTAACTTAAAGTTTCAAGTTAAAAAGTTAAGGACAATAGGTCCTTAACTTATAGTTTTCAGTCATTAACTTATAAGTTCAAGTTAAAAAGTTAAGGATAATAGGTCCTTAACTTATACTTTCCAATCCTTAACTTAAAAGTTCAAGTTAAAAAGTTAAGGACAATAAGTCCTTAACTTTTGAACTGAACTTTAGGACTTCAGGACTATAGGTCCTTAAATTTTAAACTTAACTTCAAGACTTCAGGACTACATTTCCTTAACACAATTATCTTTGTCCTCAATTTTTTTGTCTTTTTACCTTATTTGTCCTAATTATCTGTTGTTTAAGAAAATCTAAAAATCACTTTTTTTAGAAAACCAAAAGCCACGCCCTATCACATCAATGATTATTATGAGTGAATGGTTTACTATGCAATTCAACTCCTAAGAGCAGACACAAAATAAATTGAGAGGCTTATAAAATTTATATGATTAAGCAATTTGTTTCTTCTGTTCAAAAGTGGATTTCACATATGAAAATAATGGAAACACTCATATAAACACCAGAACCCCATTGCAAAAGGAGAAGTAGAGCTGTAAGGAATGAATCTGAAAATGGCGTATTTTCATTTGGGAAGGAAAGGGTAACACTGTCTATTCATATTAATTTTAATAGACTAGTGGCTACATTTGCTCAGCATTAAAAATGCTGGATAAAAAGTAAATATCACCTTAAATTGTGGCTACCCCACGCTATTTCCCCAATAATTTATCCATTTTGTATTAACCATTTTCTACCCGTCCCATATTCGACATAATCATGGCCCAACAAATAAGAAATTCTGAGTGATCCCATGTTGCAAGAGTACAATTTTTGAGTGAAAGTTCTGGGCCAGTCCTGGGCTAGAAATTGCTATAACCGGACTAGACTCGGACCGGACAGGGCTCATAGTTTATGCTGGACCAAGATTGGGCCTTTTCTGAGGACCGGCTCAGCGAGATTCTTAGGCTTGCTCAGTTCAACTTCCTGATAGAAGAATTAACCATATATATATAGCGACTAAAAAAAGAAAATAATGAATTTGGCCGGCTATTTGTATAACAATACCAACTAACTAGAAGCTACGTTGTTCCCCCGACACCACCCCTTCCCTCTCCCCCGTAAAAATAGCACAGGCTAGCCAGTTTTCTGACTGGCCATTCAAAAATAGCTAGCGTTTGCAAAGTCATTGGAAAATATCCACTATTTTACTGCAACACGAAAAGTTCCAGCATAATATATTGGAGATCGGTGCACCTGTGTATGAACTTCCAGCATATTATGTTGGAGTTCTAGTATACTTATGCTGGAAATCCAGTATATTATGCTGGAGTTCCAGTATATTATGTTGGAACTCCAGTATAATATGTTGGAGTTTCAATATAGTTATGTTAGAACTCCAGTATAATATACTGGAGTATTTTTCAGATTTTGAACAGTATTTTCGTTCAGATTTATCTTTACATGAAAAGTGGTTAAATTTTAATTACTTTTGAAACTGTGGCTATTATTAAATGACCACTTATAAATCTAACTATTTTTAAATTTCTTCCCTCTCCCCCTCCCCCTTAAAAGGTGTACTTTGTATAATGTTTTTTTATACTATTATGTAATCTTTACTTGTTGTAGCGGACAATATATTTTATTTTTAAGACGATAAATCTCACATTTTAAGTATGCTCATATGTAGATTTCTGACGACATATTTCTCTGCAAAGTATCATGCATTAATGATATCATACTATTCAAGAGGCAACTTTCTTTAAGATATTACTACTAAAAGTTGATAACCCGCTTGATTTATATATATATATATATGCGCCCTAAATGTTCTTTCATATCTTTACTAAAAATTAGAATGTTATCTACGTTATATATATATATATATATACATATATATGTATATGATTCTTCTTAATGTTTTTTCCTTCTCATACTGTTTTCTTTTGCAAACATTTTTTGCCTCTAAACATTTTAGCTTCTTCACTTACATTATGAACAAAAATAAGGGGAAAATAATATCTGCCTAATGTATCCCCACTTCAGACAAGTCTCTGTGGTCATAATATATGCGATTAAAAGAACTTAGAAGCGTTAACATTTTCAAATTATTAAACTGGAATATTTCACGAAATGTAAAGGGAATATACCAGCTATTTCATTTATAAGTAGCTTATTATAAAAATTAATCAATTCATGAAACATTATTAATATAAGCCAATTAGCTATTTTTAACCTTAAAAAAGTCAAAATTTTGCTTCTTTTTTTTGTGTTATTAGAATAGATTGCGTACATCTTAAAAAACTTGAGTCTCAGTTTTGGGATAATTTGGTAGAGTTTGAGGTGGTTTGAATTGAAATTTTGAAGTAGAAGATGAACATGACAAAATGATATGTATATCATATATGTATCAAATGAGTATCACATGTATATCTATGTATACATGTGTGTTAGATACATGTGTGATACATGTTTGATACATGTGTCGCAAAAGAACTTTCTGTACTCGATTTCAACTACGAATTTTAATACCAAATCACCTCCAATCTTCTTCAAATTTTGTATATTGACACATCTATATGTTTCCAATAAATCTCAACAATACCCATTGAAATAAGTCATTTTTTGCTTAGATTTTTGAAATCTTGTATATATATATATAAAATATTTCATCACCTTGTTTGCTATCTCATCCATAAAATTTTCTTTTCGTCTTACATCTAATATTGTTAATCACGCTTGAAAATATGGAAGGAGATCCTTGTGTGTGATTCTTGGAGAGAAAGAACCTTATTTTTTTTAGATTTTCAATTTTTATATGTACTTGACTAATTTTGATAAGGCTATAATTAACGACTAAAGGTCGCTAAGTTAGAACTTTTTTGGGACATTTCTCTAAGAATCTCCATTTGATCTTAAGGTTCTGTTGGTCCAAAGCCCAATAAAAAGATAATGGATCGAGCTCAGGCGTCTATGGCTCGGCCTCATTTGATTATGTACTATTTCTACCAAGTTCTTTGAAGAGTAGTTTTGGCGCAACAGACTAGGAGGTCACAAGTTCAAATCGTGAAAATAGTCACCTGTTACAGAAGATTGCGTACAATAGACTCTTTGTGGTCCGGCCTTTCTCCGAATCCCGGACATAACAGGACATGGGGCTGCCTTTTTAGTTACAACTCAGGAAAGAAAAAAAAAAAAATCCTAACTGAAAGAACTTTTAAAAGTGTGGGAAACTAACGGCTTATCTTCAACTTGTAGTTCTCCTCCTTTATCTACTGCAACTTCACTTATCTTCTTTTCACTTACTAATGGGAAAACACTGAAAAAAACAAAAAGAAAAAGAAAAATGGTGAACTTTGAAACAGAAATTCATTGGGAATTACCAGAGATAGTCATTGGGAAAGAAGGCTTGAGAAAAAAGATTCTGCAAAAGGGTAATTCTTGGAAGACACCATTACCTGGTGATGAAATCCAAGGTATGATTTTTTTTTTCTTTTTTTTTTTCATGATTAGTTAATTACTGTACTTATCTATTGTGTTTTTGTCTACCATTTACATTTACAGTGTAAAAATGCTGACTGAATGCAGCTGGATTGACCTTTTTGTGTTATATTTAGTTCATTATAGTGTGAAAATAGAAGATGGGGAGATTCTTGATTCAAGCCATGACAAAGGAAAACATTTTGAATTCAAGCTAGGACAAGGTAATATTATAGTTTCTTTTACATTATTCAGTTACTGGTTTCTTATATTCTCAGGCCAGGCAAAGGCCGGCCCAGTGAACAAGGCATCCCGCGTTCACGTACGGTTTGGGAAAGGGCCGCACCTCAAGGAATGTGGTGTAGATAGCCTACTCTAATGCAAGCATTAGTAGTTGTATTCATGCCCCATTTGTGGGAATACATTGAGTTCGTTGTTGTTGTTGTGGTTGTATCACGACTCAAACCCTTAATCTCTAGATCACGCGGAGATAACTTTATCGTTGCTCCAAGGCTGAACTTCTTTTCTTATATTGTCAGGATTTAAGTAATATATATTGCCAGTGTAATGAATTTCTTAAACCATCAGGGTAATTTAACATGCTATAACAAGTTACTTACCATTTATGAAATGTCTAATTAAGCAAGATTATATCATAATAAACAATTTTGTAATCCAAGACAGCCTGAGTTTTTTGTTTAGCTGAATGAATTTCATTGTTCATTATTGAATTGCAGGTGAAGTTATAAAAGGATGGGATGAAGGAATTGCTACAATGAAAAAGAGTGAAAGAGCAATATTCACAATTCCACCAAATTTGGCATATGGAGAAACTGGTTCTCCTCCTTTAATTCCTCCCAATTCAACACTTGTTTTTGACATAGAATTGGTTTCTTGGAATTCAGTTAGAGATATCAGTGGAGATGGAGGAATATTGAAGAAAATAACAAAGGAAGGTGAAGGTTGGGCTACACCTAAAGATGTAGATGAAGTATTAGGTAATGTCTTATTTCATTTACTATTAATATTCATATCAACTTGAACTTGGATTTCTATATAATGGGCTTACAAATGATTAGTTCTGTATAATGTATGTGAAATTATTGTGAAAATAGCGAAGGTTAACCAGTTTTCGGATTGGTAATTAAAAAATAACCAACGTTGACAAAGTCATTAAAAAATAATTATTATTTTGCGGCAACACGGAAAGTTCCAGCATAATATACTTGAGATTGGTGTACTTATGTATGAATCAAGCATATTATGCTGGAATTCCAGTACACAAAAAGTTCCAGCATAATATACTGGAGATTGGAGCACAACTCCAGTATATTATACTGGAATATTTTTCGGGTTTTGAACAGTATTTTCGTTTAGATTTATTTTTACATATAAAGTGGCTAAATCTCGATTACTTTTGAAATTGTAATTATTTTTCAATTATCACTTGTAAATCTAGCTATTTTTGAATTTCATCTTAAATTATTTGAACGTTCAACTAAAAATCTTGAGACGATAAGTGGAATAGCACGAGTTTATAAATCATTTTTGGAAAATCTTATACAACTCATGCATGACAAATATATTACTCAACACCAAAAAAAATCTAGGAATTAATTTCTTTTTCTATTCAAAGGTTTCTTAATAAACAAATTTTATTCCATTTTTCCTCATGTTTTTAAATTTCTGTTACCTCTATTTTATTGGATAGTGAAGTATGTAGCAAGCTCTGCGGATGGAAAAACTCTATCAAGATCTGATGATGGTGTGGAGTTTTCTTTATTGGATGGTAATTAAATACTGATTTAAATTACTATTTATTCTACATATTAAGATTTATAATACAAGTACTAATAAAATTGCACCTTTATTAGGTTATCTCTATCCAGCCATTACAAAATCTGTAAAGACGATGAGAAAAGGAGAAATAGCTGAGTTAACTGTAAAACCAGCTTGTAAGTTTTATAAACAAAAAATTAAGTTATTGATAAGCAAAAAAAAAAGATAATTAACTTGTGTTTTCATCAACTTGAAGATTATTTTGATGGTGTTGAAAATGGAATACAACCAAATTTGGATTTGAACATTCATCTTGAGCTGATTTCATGGAAAATTGTTGTTGATGTTACTGGAGATAAGAAGGTTCTTAAGAAGTTAATTAAGGCTGGTGAAGGTTATGATCATCCTAATGAAGGATCCCTTGTAAAAGGTAAATTTCACAAATTAACTTTGTTTGTTCTTGGTTTCTGTTGATGATACTGATATATTGTCTTTCTCTTCTCGTTTTCTCCGTCCGCTTGAGCCGAGAGTATTTCGAAAATAGCCTCTCCATTCCATCCATTTGTTGTACTTTGTTTGTTCAATATATCTCTAAAATCAAGAAGATATTAATGTTTGGAAATTTATGATGTTCTTGAAGTTGTCTATATTGGAAAGCTACAAGATGGGACTGTATTTGAAAGGAAAGGATCAGAAAAAGACCCCTTTGAATATGTATGTTTAGAAGGTACTTTTTCTTTTACTTTTGCCCTTCTTTATATGATGACAGTGTTCGGACCAACTTGCAACGTACCTCGATAACTTAAAACAAAGAGTCACGTTTTAATCGCTCTGGCGCATATGTTGAATAGTTGTTTTATATGTTCATCTATCTTTCAGGAGCAGTCGTGTGGTTTTCCCAGAAATCCCCGTGAGTTCTTTGCCAAATTAGGTGGAGTGGGGAAGATTAGAACTATTTTCATCTTGAATTAGTGTATGATTTTTAACTTGAAAATAATTTTCTCATTGTAAAAAGTAAAAGGTAGAAGTTGCCTAAAAATGTCACTGAACTTTTAGAAGTGGTCTATCCATGCCATCCGTTAAAAAAATGCTCATTTCATGCCATTGTCGTTACACCTTTGGCTCACGTATGCCACTCACCGTTAAAAAAAATTTAAAAAAAATAAAATTATGCCGTTAGTTCAATAATGGCATAGGTGAGCCAAAGGTGTAATGGCAGTGGTATGAAATGAGCATTTTTTCAATGGATGGCATGGATAGACTACTTCTGAAAGTTGAGTGGCATTTTTAAGTTTTTTCCGTAAAATTTTAAAAGACGATTAACCTTAGAAACAGCGGTGAATATATAGAATAAGTTATGCTTTCAGCCGAACTTAGTAGCTTTGGCTCAAACCATATACATGTGTTAAAAAATCTATTAAATATGTACATATATTAAATTTCGAACCCAGTAACTCAAATTGTAAACAGGTTCAGTGACATCTCGAGTTCATAAAGTGCAAATCTTGAATCTGCCTCTGCTAAGAAGTTACAAATTTTACAATTCTATATTGAGATAAACTTCTTCTTATGTTGATCATTGCAGGGCAATTAAATGAGGGTATAGATAGAGCTGTCATGACAATGAGAAAAGGAGAAGAAGCAATAGTTACAATCAGCACAGAATATATTGCTGGATATCAAATAGAAGAATTAGTAACTGCAGACTTTGTGCTTTATGAGATCAAATTGGTTGATTTCAACAAGGTTTTTTCTTAACAAAAGTTAATCAATAGAATCCTTTTAATTTCAGAGTGATCAAATTGATTTTTTTTTTTTTT